>JAVCKT010103208.1:0-26502 GCA_032273925.1 Rhynchotus rufescens
CTTATTTTTGAATAGGTTTCTATCCTGAATGAAGAGCTCAGAAGGAGGATGGCCATGTGGGTCATCATGCAATTACATTCTGGCTCTAAGATCTAGGCTTAGTTAGAGCACCTATGTGAGAGCTAGGGGCAATACAACATTGTCCACTGAGTGCTATCTTGACTGTCTGAGGAGACAGGATAACTGTCACACTCAGGATAACAGACACTCCTGTGCCTCCGGAGAGGCAGAACAGATCGAGATGTTTCCTTCCTATTGGCCTGCCCTCAAGTCCCTGCTGCATGTTGTTTCTTGAAGGCCAGAATCTCCTGTCTGAACAGTGGGTGCAGTAGAGAAAAATCTATTATTGATTTGATATCGGGAATTGATATCCCGAAAAGTCTGGAAAGCCCTCTGGGCTTTTGTGCAGCCTCCCCGGCGCTCCGTGTGTAGCTGGCCACCCAGGCCCTCCGGGCTTAGTTGCAGCCTCCCTGCGCATTTGTGCACAGCAGACCCCACAGGCCCTCCGGGCATTTGTGCAGCCTCCCCAGCCCTCTGTGCACAGCTGGCCCCCTGGGCCCTCCAGGCTTTTGTGCGGCCCCCCCCCCAGCCTCCGTGCAGAGCTGCCCTGCTGGGCCCTCCAGGCATTCGTGCGGCTTCTCTGGTCCTCTATGCACTGCTGGCCCGCCAGGCTATTGGGCTTTCGTGCGGCCTCCCCAGTCTTCCGTGCGCAGCTGGCTCCCTGGACCCTCCGGGCATTCGTGTGGCCTCCCTGAGCCTCCATGTACAGTTGGTCCCTCAAGCTCTCTGGGCGTTCGTGAGGCCTCCCTGGGCCTCCGTGCACAGCTGGACCCTCAGGCCCTCCGGGCTTTCGTGCGGCCTCTTCAGGCCTCCATGCACAGCTGGCGCCCCGGGCCCTGCATGCTTTCCTGCAGCATTCCCAGGACTCCACGCACAGCTGGCTCCAAGGGCCCTCCGGGCTTTTGTGCGGCCTCCCCGGGCTTTGGTGCATATCTGCCCCCCCAGGCCCTGCGGGCTTTCGTGCAGCCTCCCCGGGCCTCCGTGCACACCTCGCCCCCCTGGACCTCCTGGCTTTAGTGCGTCCTCCCCAGGCCTCCGTGCGCAGCTGACTCCATGGCCCCTCCGGGCATTCATGCGGCCTCCTTGGGCCTCTGTGCACAGCTGGACCCCCCAGGCCCTGCGGGCTTTCGTGCAGCCTCCCCGGGCCTCCATGCGCAGCTGGCCGCACGGGCCCTCCCGGCTTTCGTGCAGCCTTCCCGAGCCTCTGTGCACAGATGGCCACATGGGTCCTCGGAGCTATTGTGCGTCCTCCCCGAGCCTCCATGTTCAGCTGGCTCCCCAGACCCTCGGGGCTTTTGTGCGGCCTCCCTGGGCCTCCATGTGCAGCTGTCCCCCAGGCCCTCAGGGCTTTCCTGCAGCCTATTTGGGCCTCCATGCGCAGCAGGCCCCCCGGGCCCTCCGGGCTTTCATGTGGCCTCCCTGAGCCTCCGTGTTCAGCTGGCTCCCTGGGCCATCTGGGTGTTTGTGTGGTCTCCCCGGGCCTCCGTCTGCACCTGACCCATGGCCCCTGTGGGCTTTCGTGCGGCCTCCCCGGTCCTCCATGCACAGCTGGCCCCACAGGCCCTCTGGACTTTCATGCGTCCTCCCCGGGCCTCCATCTGCAGCTGGTCCCCTGGGCTCTCTAGGCTTTCATGCGGCCTCCCCAGTCCTCCGTGCACAGCTGGCCCCACGGGCCCTCTGGACATTTGTGCGTCCTCCCCAGGCCTCCATCTGCAGCTGGTCCCCTGGGCTCTCTAGGCTTTCATGTGGCCTCCCCGGTCCTCCGTGCGCAGCTGGCCCCCTGGACCGTCAGGGCTTTTGTGCCAGCCTCCCCGGGCTTACGTGTGCAGTAGGCCCTACCGGCGCTGAGGACTTTTGTGCGGCCTCCCCTGGCCTCCATGTGCAGCTGGGCCCCCGGGCTCTCTGGACTTCCGTGCGGCCTCCCCAGGCCTCCGTGTGCAGCTGGCCCCGGGCCATGCAGGCTTTCGTGCGGCCCCTCCAGCCCTCTGTGTTCAGCTGGCCCCTCAGGCCCCCTGGGCTTTCGTGCCGCCTCCCTGGGCCTCCGTGTGCAGCTGTACCCCAGGCCCTACAGGCTTTCGTGCGGCCTCTCCGGGCCTCCTTGCGCAGCTGGCTCCCCGGACCATCTGGGAAATTCTGACCCTCCTCAGGCCTCTGTGTTTAGCTGGCCCTCGGGCCCTCCAGGCTTTTGTGCGCCCTCCCCAGTGCTCCATGCACAGCTGGCCCCCTGGGCCCTCGGGGCTTTTGTGCGGGCTCCCGAGTGTTCTGTGCACAGCTGGCCCGCTAGGTCCTATGGGCTTTCGTGCGGCCTCCTGGGGTCTCCGTGTTCAGCTGGCCCCCCAGACCCTCAGGGCTTCTGTGCGGTCTCTTCGGTTCTTCGTGTTTAGCTGGTCCCACAGGCCCTCCGGTATTTTGTGTGGCCTTCCCTGGCCTCCGTGCGCATCTGGCCCCCCAGGCCCGCTGGATTTTCCTGTGGCTTCCTGGGGACTCCGTGTTCAGCTGGCTCCACAGGACTTCTGGGCTTTCTTGCAGTCTCCCCCGTCCTCCGTGGGCAGCTGGCCCCGCTTGCCCTCAGGGCTTTCATGCATCCTCCCCGGGCCTCTGTGCACAGCTGGCTCCCGAGGACTTCCATCCCTTCGTGCAGTATCCCAAGTCATCCATGCTCAGCTGGCCCCCTGGGCCCTCTAGCCATTTCTGTGACTTTCCCAGGCCTCTCTGTGCATCTGGCCTTCCGGTCCCTCCGGGCTTTCATGCGGCCTCCCCAGTCCTCCGTGTGCAGCTGGCTCACTGGACCCTTCAATTTTTTGTGTGGCCTCTACAGTCGTCCGTGCGCAGCTAGCCCCCCTGGGCCCACCAGGGTTTCGTGCGCCCTTCCCGGGCCTCCGTGCCCAGCTGGCTCCCAGCGGCGTCCGGCCGTATATGCGCCCTCCCCGGGCCTCCGTGCGCAGCTGGCGCCCCGCGTCCTCCTATCTTACGTGTTCACCCCCCGGGCCTCCGTGTGCAGCTGGTCCCCCGGGCCCTCTGGGCATACGTGCGCACTCCCCGGGCCTCCGTGCACAGCTGGACCCTGGGCCCGCCAGGCTTACGTGCGCCCTCCTCGGGCCTCTGTGCGTAGCTGGCCCCCCGAGCCCTCCGGGCATACGTGTGCCCTGCCTGAGCCTCCGTGCACAGCTGGTTCCCAGGACCTCCGGGCTTACGTGCACTCTCCCTGGGCCTCCGTGCGCAGCTGGCCTCCCGCGCCGTCCGGGCTTATGTGCGCCCTCCCCTGGCCTCCATGCACAGCTGGCGCCCCGCGTCCTCCTATCTTATGTGTTCACCCCCCGGGCCTCCGTGCGCAGCTGGCCCCCCGGGCCCTCCGGGCTCACGTGCGCCCTCCCCAGCCCTCCCTCGGGCCTCCGTGCACAGCTGGCCCCCCGCACCCTCCAGGCTTACGTGCACACTTCCCGGGCCTCTGTGTGCAGCTGGTCCTCTGGGGCCTCTGGGCATATGTGCACCCTTCCCGGGCCTCCATGCACAGCTGGACCCTGCAGCCTCCGGGATTACGTGCACCCTCCCCAGGACTCTGTGCGCAGCTGGCCTCCTGCGCCCTCCGGGCTTACATGCGCCCTTCCCGGGCCTCCATGCGCAGCTGGCTGCCCGCGCCCTCTGGGCTTACGTGCGTCCTCCCCAGGCCTCCTTATGCAGCTGGCCTGTTGGGCCCTCCGGGCATATGTGCACCCTCTCCGGGTGTCCGTGCACATCTAGTCCCCTGCGCCCTCTGCGCTTACGTGCGACCTCCCCAGGCCTCTGTGCCTACCTGGATCCCCGCGCCCTCAGGGCTTACATGCACCCTCCCCGGGCCTCCGTGCACAGCTGCCCCCCCGTGCCCTCCGGGCTTATGTGCGTCCTCCCTGGCCCTCCGTGCGCAGATGACGCTGCGGGTCCTACGGGCTTAAGTGTGCCCTCCCCTGGCCTCCGTGCGCAGCTGGCCTACTGTGGCCTCCGGGCTTACGTGCGCCCTCCCCGGGCCTCCGAGCGCATCTTGTCCACAGCGCCCTCCGTGCTTACGCGCGCCCTCCCCTGGCTTCCGTGCCCAGCTTGCCCCCCTCGCACTCTGGCCTTACGTGCGCCCTTCCTGGGCCTCCAAGTGCAGCTGGAGCCCCGCGCCCTCCGGACTTACGTGCACCCTCCCTGGGCCTCCGTGCACAGCTGGCCCCACAGGCCCTCCGGGCTTACGTGTATACTTTCCGGGCCTCCGTCTGAAGCTGGCGCCCAATGGCCTATGGGCATCCGTGCGACCTCCCCGGGCCTCTGTACGCAGCTGGACCACGGGCCTTCTGGGCTTACGTGCACCCTCCCCGGGCCTCCGTTGCACAGTTGGCCCTCCGGGGCCTCTGGGCTTACGTGCGCACTCCTCGGGCCACCGTGCGCAGCTGGGCCCCCGCGCCCTTCACGCGTATGTGTGCCCTGCCTGAGCCTGCGAGCGCAGCTGGCCCCTCACTACCTCCGGGCTTACGTTCGCCCTCCCCAGGCCTCCCTCGGCGCTCCTTGGGCTTTCGTGCGCCCTCCCTGGGCCTCTGAGTCCAGCTGCCCATTGAGACCTCCGGGCTTAAGTGCGCCCTCCTCGGGCCTCCTTGCGCAGCTGGCCCCCTGCGTCCTCCTGGCTTATGTGTGCCCTCCGCTGGCCTCCGTGCCCAGGTGGCCCTCCGCGCCCTCCGGACATACGTGCATCTTCCCCAGGCCTCTGTGCGCAGCTGACCCTCCCGCGCCCTCCAGGCTTAACGTGCGCCCTCCCCGGGCCTCCGTGCGCAGCTGGCACCACACGCCCTCCGGGCTTACGTGCTTCCTCTCCGGTCCTCCGTGCGCAGTTGGCCCTCCGCGCCCTCTGGGCTTATGTGCTCCCACCCCGGGCCTCCGTGTGCAGCTGGCCCCCCGCGCCCTCCTGGCTCACGTGCGCCCTCCCGGGGCCTCCGTACACAGGTGGCCCCCCGCGCTCTCCGCGCTTACTTGCACACTTCTTGGGCCTCCGTGTGCAGCTGGTCCTCCGGGGCCTCTGGGCATATGTGCGCCCTTCCCGGGCCTCCATGCGCAGCTGGACCCCACGCCCTCCGGGATTACATGCACCCTCCCCAGGTCTCCGTGCGCAGCTGGACCCCCAGGGCCTCTGGGCTTACGTGCGCCCTTCCCGGGCCTCCGTGCGCAGCTGGCTCCCGGGCCCTCGGGCTTACGTGAGCCCTCCCCGGGCCTCCGTGCCCAGCTGGCCTCCTGCGCCCTCTGGGCTTACGTGCACACTTCCCGGGCTTCAGTGTGCAGCTGGCCACCTGGGGCCTCTGGGCTTATGTGAGCCCTCCCCAGGCCTCTGTACCCAGCTAGCTCCCTGGGCCTTCCGGACTTATTTGCGCCTTTGCCAAGCCTCCACGAGCAGCTCGCCATCCGGGCCCTCCGGGCTTACGTGCGCCCTTCTTGGGCCTCCGTGCACAGCTGGCCTCCCACACCCTCCAGGCATATGTGTACCCTTCCTGAGCCTGTGTGGGCAGCTGGACCCAGGGCCCTCTGGGCTTACGTGCGCCCTCCCCAGGCCTCCGAGCCCAGCTGGCCCCCCAGGACCTCTGGGCTTACGAGTACCCTCCCCGGGCCTCCGTGCGCAGTTGGCCCTCCGCGCTCTCCGTGCTTACGTGCGCCCTCCCCGGGCCTCCGTGCGCAGCTGGCCCCCCGGGCCCTCCTATCTCAGGTGCGCCCTCGCTGGGCCTTCCCCAGGCCTCCATGCGCAACTGGCCCCCCGGGCCCTCCTGGCTCACGTGCGTCCTCCCCGGGCCTCCGTTCGCAGCTCGCCCGCCACGCCCTCCGGGCTTAGGTGTGCACTCCCCGAGCCTCCGTGCACATCTTGTCCACAGCGCCCTCCGTATTTACGTGCACCCTCCCCGGGCCTCCGTGCGCAGCTGGCTGCCAGTTCCCTCTGGACTTACGTGCGCCCTTCCCGGGCCTCCGTATGCAGCTGGCTCCCCGGACCCTCCGTGCTTATGTGCGCCCTCCCCTGGCCTCCGTGCGCAGCTGGCCCTCCACCCCCTGCGGGCTTACATGTACATTTCCCGGGCCTCCGTGTGAACCTGGCGCCCAAAGGCCTATGGGCATACGTGCGCCCTCCCCGGGCCTCCGTACGCAGCTGGACCACGGGCCTTCTGGGCTTGCATGCGCCCTCCCCGGGCCCCCGCGCCCTTCGTGCATATGTGTGCCCTGCCTGAGACTGCGAGCGCAGCTGGACCTGGAGCCCTCCAGGCTTACGTGCGCTCTCCCCAGGCCTCCCTGTTCAGCTGACCCTCAGCAGTCTTCGGGCTTTCGTGCGCCCTCCCTGGGCCTCCGAGTCCAGCTGGGCTTACGTGCGCCATCCCTGGGCCTCTGTGCGCAGCTGGCCCCCTGCGCCCTCCTGGCTTACGTGCGCCCTCCGCTGGCCTCAGTGCCCCCGCGCTCTCCGGGCTTACTTGCACACTTCTTGGGCCTCCGTGTGCAGCTGGTCCTCCGGGGTCTCTGGGCATATGTGCGCCCTTCCCAGGCCCTCCTGGGCCTCCATGCGGAGCTGGACCCTCTGCCCTCCAGGCTTACGTGCGCCCTCCTCGGCTCTCTGTGCGCAGATCGCCCTGCACGTACTGCAAGCTTACGTGCACCCTCCCCAGGCCTCCGTGCGCAGCTTGCCCACCGCGCCCTCTGGGTTTACATGCGCCCTCCCCAGGCCTCTGTGTGAAGCTGTCCCCCCGCGCCCTCCGGACATACATGCGCCCTTGTCCACCCTCCATACCCAGCTGGCACCCCGGGCCCTTGAGGACTACGTGTGCCCTCTGCGGGCCTCAGTGCGCAGCTGGGCCCCTGGGCCTCCCAGACTTTCTTGAGTTCTCCCCGGGCATCTGTGCGCAGCTTGCCCCGCGCGCCCTCCGAGCTTACTTGCTCCCTCCCCGGGCCTCCGTGCCGAGATGGCCCCCCAGGCCGCCCGGGCTTAGAAGTGCCCTCCCCAGGCCTCCATGCGAAACTAGCCCTTCGCCCCCTCCGGGCTTACGTGCGCACTCCCCGGGCTTACGTGTGCAGATGACGCCCTGCGCCCTCCGGGCTTACATGCTCCCTCCCCGGGTCACTGTGAACATCTGGCCAACCGCCCCCTCCCAGCTTACTTGCTCCTTCCCCTGGCCTCTGTGCCCAGATGGCCCCCGTGCCCGCCAGGCTTAGATGTACCCTCCCCGGGGCTCCATGCGCAACTGGCCCTCCACCTCCTCCGGGCTTACGTGCACACTCCCCCGGCCTCTGTGCGCAGCTAGCCAACCGGGCCCTCTGGGCTTACGTGCGCCCTCCCCGGGCCTCCATGCGCAACTCGCCCCTCGCGTCCTCTGGGCTTACGTGCGCCCTCCCCGGATCTCCGTGCCCAGCCAGCCGCCCGCTCCCTCCAGCCTTATGTATGCTCTCCTTGGGCATCTGTGCGCAGCTGGCCCACCTCGCCCTCTGGGCTTACGTGCGCCCTCCCCGGGGCTCCATGCACAGATCGCCCCCCGCGCCCTCTGGCCTTACGTGTGCCCTCTTTGGGCGTCTGTGTGCAGCTGGCCCCCCGTGCCCTCTGGGCTTACGTGCGCCCTCCCCGGGCCTCCGTCTGAAGCTGTCCCCCCGCACCCTTAGGGCATACGTGCGCCATTGTCGGTCCTCCGTACCCAGCTGGCCTCACGAGCCCTCGGGGCTTACGTGTGCCCTTCCCGGGCCTCCATCTGAAGCTGTCCCCCCGCACCCTTAGGGCATACGTGCACCATTGTCGGTCCTCCGTACCCAGCTGGCCTCACGAGCCCTCGGGGCTTACGTGTGCCCTTCCCGGGCCTCTGTGCCTGGCTAGCACCCTGCGCCCCCTCTGCTTATGTACGCCCTCCCCGGGTCTCTGTAGGCAGCTGGCCCCTGTGTCCTCTGGGCTTACGTGCGTCTTCTCCGTGTCTCCGTGCGCAGATGACGTCCCACGGCCTCCCGGTTTACATGCGTCCTCTTCGGGTCACCATGCAGAGCTGGCCCACTGCGCCCTCCGGGCTTACGTGCGCCCTCCCAGGGCCTCCGTGTGCATCCTGTCCCTCATGCGCTCCGGGCTTACATGCGCACTCCCCGGGCCTCCGTGCGCATCTTGTCCCTCACGCCCTCCGGGCATATGTACGCCCTCCTCGGGCCTCCGTGCCCAGCTTGCCGGCTGCGCCCTCCAGACTTACGTACGCTCCCACCAGGCCTCTCTGCGCAGATCGCCCCCCACACCCTCCGGGCTCACATGCGCCCTTCCCGGGTCTCCGTGTGCAGCTGGGCCCCCGGGGCCTCTGGGCTTACGTGCGCCCTCCTCGGGCCTCCGTGTGCGGCTGGACCCCAGGCCTTTCGGTGTTACGTGTGCCCTGGCCGGGCCTCCATGCCCATCAGGTCCCCCAGGCCTTTCGGGCTTACGTTCGCCCTTGTTGGTCCTCGCGCGCAGCCGGGCCCCCACGCCCTCCAGGCTTACGTGCGCCCTTCCCGGGTCTCCGTGCGCAGATCACCCCCCCTGCCCTGCGAACTTATGTGCGCCCTCCCCAGGCCTCCGTGTGCAGTTGGCCCCCCGTGCCCTCCGGGCTTACGTGCACCCTCCCCAGGCCTCCGTGTGAAGCTGTCCCCCCGCGTCCTTCAAGCATACCTGTGCCCTTGTCGATCCTCCGTACCCATCTGGCCCCCCGGGCCCTGAGGCTTTCGTGTGCCCTTCCCAGGCCTCCGTGCCCAGCTGGCCCTTCGAACACCCCGGCTTTTCTTGTGTTCTCCCCGGACATCTGTGCACAACTGCCCCTCCGCGTCCTCCGGGCTGACGTGCACCCTCCCCGGGCCTCTGTGCACAGCTGGCCCACCGCGCCCTCCGAGCTTACGTGCGCCCTCCCCGGGCCTCCGTGCGCAGCTGGTCCCCTACGTCCTCCAGGCTTATGTGCGTCCTCCCCGGGCCTCCGTGACCAGCACGCCCTCCGCGCCCTCTGGGCTTAGGTGCGCCCTTCCTGGTCCTCCGTGCGCAGATCGCCCCCTATGCCCTGTGAGCTTACATGCGCCCTCCCGGGGCCTCTGTGTGCTGCTGGCCCCTCGCACCCTCCGGGCTTACGTGCACCCTCCCCGGGCCTCTGTGGCCAGGGGGCAGCCCACGCCCTCCGGCCACACACATGCCCTACCCGGGCCTTCTTGTGCAGCTCACACCCATACCCTCCGGGTTTACGTGTGACCTCCCCGGGCCTCGGTGCACAGCTGGCCCACCGCGCCCTCTGAGCTTAGGTGTGCCCTCCCCGGGCCTCCGTGCGCCGCTGGCCCACCACGTTCTTCGCCCTTACGTGGGTCCTCCTCGTGCCTCTGTGCCCAGCATGCCCTCCGCACTCTCCGGGCTTATGTGTGCCCTTGCCAGGCCTCTGTGTGCATCTTGTCCCCCGTGCCCTCCAGGCTTACGTGCTCACTCCCCGGGCCTCCATAAGCAGCTTGTCCCTCACACCCTCCGGGCTTACGTGCGCCCTCCCCAGGCCTCCGTGTGCAGCTGGCTCCCCGCGCCCTCCGGGCTTACGTGTGCCCTCCCCGGGCCTCCGTTTGAAGCGGTCCTCCCGCGCCCTCCGGTCATACGTGCGCCATTCTCGGTTGATCGTACTCAGCTGGCCCCCTGGGCCCTTTAGGCTTATGTGCGCCTTTCCCGGGCCTCCGTGCAGAGCTGGCCCCCTGCGCCCTCCGGGCTTTCTTGCGTTCTCCCCCGGAATCTGTGCGCAGCTGGCCCCCGCGCCCTCAGGGCTTACATGCACCCTCCCCGCGTCACCGTGCACACCTGGCCCACCGCACCCTTCAGGCATACATGCGCCCTCCCCGAGCCTCCATGCACAGCTGGCCAACCGCGTCCTCCGGGCTTACATGCGACCTCCTCGGGCCTCCATGCGCAGCTGGTCTCCTACGCCCTCCGGGCTGACGTACGCCCTCCCGGGGCCTCTGTGCGCAGCTAGCCTACCACATCCTCTGGGCTTACATGTGCCCTTCCCGGGCCTCTGTGCGCAGAACGCCCCCCATGCCCTGCGAGGTTACGTGCGCCCTCCCCCGGCCTCTATGCGCACCTGGTCCCCTATGCCCTCCGGGCTTACGTACGCCCTCCCGGGGCCTCCGTGCGCAGCTGGTCTACCACGTTCTCCGGGCTTACATGCGCCCTTTCCGGGCCTCTGTGCGCAGAACGCCCCCCCATGCCCTGCGAGGTTACGTGTGCCCTCCCCGGGCCTCCGTGCGCACCTGTTCCCCTACGCCCTCCGGGCTTACGTACGCCCTCCAGGGACTCTGTGCGCAGCTGGCGCACCACGTCCTCTGGGCTTACGTGCGCCCTCCCCAGGCCTCTGTGCGCAGTTGGTGCCCCGGACCCACCTGGCTTTCTTGCTCCCTCACCGGGCCTCCGTGCCCAGCTGGCCTCTGAGCCCTCTGGGCTTAGATGTGCCCTCCCAGGGCCCCCGTGTGTATCTTGTCGCCCATGCCCTCCGGCCATACGTATGCCCTCTCCGGGCCTCCGTGCGCACCTGGCCCCCCACGCCCTCTGGGCTTTCATGCGACCTCCCCGGGCCTCTGTGCGCAGCTGGCCCCCCGCGCCCTCCGGGCTTACGTGCGTCTTCTCCGGGTCTCTGTGCGCAGATGACACCACGCGGCCTCCGGGCTTACATGCGCCCCCTTCGGGTCACCATGCAGAGCTGGCCCACCGCGCCCCCCGGGCTTATGTGCGCCCTCCTCGGGCCTCCGTGTGCATCTTGTTCCCCGTGCCCTCCAGGCTTACATGTGCTCTCCATGGGCCTCCATGCGCAAATCGCCCCCCGCGCCCGCCGGGCTTACGTGCGTCTTCCCTGGGCCTCCATGCGCAGCTGGCCCGTCGCGTCCTATGGCCTTACGTGTGCCCTCCCTGGGTCTCATTGCCCAGCCAGTCGCCCGCTCCCTCCGGCCTTACGTGTGCCCTCTTTGGGCCTCTGTGCACAGCTGGCCACCCACGCCCTCCGGGCGTACGTGCACAATCTCCGGGCCTGCGTGCACATCTTGTCCCTTGTGCCCTCCAGGCTTACGTGCGTCCTTCTTGGGCATCCGTGTGAAGCTGTCCCTCCGCATCCTATGGGCTTATGTGTGCCCTCCCCGGGCCTCCGTCTGAAGCTGTCCCTCGCTGCCCTCCGGGCATACGTGTGCCATTGTCGGTCCTCCGTACCCAGCTGGCCCCCCAGGCACTCCGGGCTTACGTGCGCCCTCTCCGGGCCTCCGTGCACAGCTGGCCCCCCACGCCCTCCGGGCATACGTGCGTCTTCTCCGGGTCTCCGTGCGCAGACGATGCCCCACGGCCTCCCGGTTTACATGCGTCCTCTTCGGGTCACCGTGCAGAGCTGGCCCACAGCGCCCTCCGGGCTTATGTGCACCCTCCCCAGGCCTCCGTGTGCTGCTGGCCCCCCGCGGCCTCCAGGCTTACGTGCGCCCTTCCCAGGTCTCCGTGTGCAGTTGGTCGGCCGTGCCCTCCGGGATTACGTGCGCCATCTTGGGACCTCCGTGCGCAGCTTGCCCCTGGGCCTTCTGGGCTTAGGTGCTCCCTCCCCGGGACTCTGTGCGCAGCTGGCCCCCCAGGCCTTCCGGGCTTACATGTGCCCTGCCCGGTTCTCCATGCCCATCAGGCCCCCCAGGCCTTTCGGGCTTAAGTTCTCCCTTCTCGATGCTCCGTGCGCAGCCGGCCCCCAGGCACTCGGGGCTTACGTGCACTCCTCCCAGGCCTCCGTGAGCACCTAGCCCACTGCCCCCTCCGGGCTTACGTACGCCCTCCCTGGGCCTCTGTGCGTAGTTCGCTACCCGCTCCGTCCGGGCATACATGCGCCCTCCCCGGGCCTCCGTGCGCAGCTTGCCGCCTGCATCTTTCGGGCTTATGTGCGTACTCCCCAGGCCTCCGTGCACAGATCGCCCCCCACACCCTGCAAGCTTACGTGCGCCCTCCCCGGGCCTCCGTGTGCAGCTGGCCCCCTGTGCCCTCTGGGCTTACATGCACCCTCCCCAGGCCTCCATGTGAAGCTGTCCCCCCACCCGCTCCGGGCTTACATGTGCCCTTGTTGATCCTCCATACACAGTTGGCCCCCGGGGCCCTTGAGGCTTACGTGTGCCCTCCCCAGGCCACCGTGCACAGCTGGCCCTCCGGACCCCCCGGGCTTTCTTGCGTTCTCCCCGGGCCTCCCTGCCCAGCTGGTCCCTGCACCCACCGGGCTTAGATGTGCCCTACACGGCTCTCCATGCGCAACTGGCCCTCCGCACCCTCCGGGCTTATGTGCGCACTCCCCGGGCCTCCGTGCGCAGCTGGCCACTCGGGCCCTCCTGGATTATGTGCGCCAACCCAGGAGCTCCATGCGCAGATTGCCCCCCGCACCCTCCGGGCTTACATGCGCCCTCCCCAGGTCACCATGCACAGCTGGCCAACCGCGCCCCCGGCCTTACATGCGCCCTTCCCGGGCCTTCTGGGCTTACGTGCACCCTCCCAGGGCCTCCGTGTGCAGCTGGCCCAACCAGGCCTTCTGGGCTTACCTGTGCCCTGCCCGGGCCTCTGTGCTCAGCTTGCCCCTCACGTGTTTCAGGCTTATGTGCGCCCTCCCCAGGTCTCCGTGCACAGCTGGCCAACGGCGTCCTCCCCGGGCCTCCATGCGCCCTCCCCAGGCCTCCGTGTGAAAGTGTCCCTCCGCGCCCAACGGTCATACGTGTGCCCTTGTCGATCCTCCGTACTCAACTGGCCCCCCAGGCCTTGAGGATTATGTGTGCCCTCCCCAGGCCTCCATGTGCAGCTGGCCCCCCGGACCCCCCAAGGCTTTCTTGCATTCTCCCCAGGCATCTGTGCGCAGCCGGCTTCGAGCGCCCTCTGAGCTTACTTGCTCCCTCTTCGGGCCTCCGTGCCCAGCTGGCCCCCACGCCCGCCGGGCTTAGATGTGCCCTCCCCAGGCCTCCGTGCGCAACTGGCCCTCCGCGCCCTCCAGGCTTACGTGCGCACTCCCCGGGCCTCTGTGCGCAGCTGGACCTCTGGGCCCTCCGGGATTACATACGCCATCCCGGGGGTTCCATGCGCAGCTGGACCCCGCGCCCTCCGGGCTTACGTGCGCCCTCCCGGGGACCCCGTGCGCATCTTGTCCCCCGCGAACTCCGGCCATACGTATGCCCTCCCCGGGCCTCTGTGCGCACCTGGACCTCCGCACCCTCCAGGCTTTCGTGCATCTTCTCCGCATCTCCGTGCGCAGTTGACGCCCCGCGGCTTCCAGGCTTACATGCGCCGTCTTCGGGTCACCGTGCACAGCTGGCCCACCGTGCCCTCTGGGCTTACGTGCGCCCTCCCGGGCCTCTGTGTGCATCTTGTCCCTCATGCCCTTCGGACTTACGTGCGCTCTCCCCGGGCCTCCATGCACATCTTGTCCCCCGCGCCCTCCGGGCATATGTACGCCCTCCCTTGACCTCCGTGCCCAGCTTACCTGCTGTGCCCTCCGGGCTTTCATGCGCCCTCCCCGGGCCTCCGTGCGCAGCCGGCCCCCCGCTCCCTCCGGGCTTACGTGCGCCCTTCCCGCGTCTCCATGTGCAGTTGGCCCGCCGTGTTCTCCGGGATTACGTGCGCCATCCCGGGACCTCCGTGAGCAACTTGCCCCCGGGCCTTCTGGGCTTACGTGCACCCTCCCCTGGCCTCTGTGTGCAGGTGGCCAACCAGGCCCTCTGGGCTTACGTGCGCCCTCCCCGGGCCTCCGTGTGAAGCTGTCCACCCCTGCCCTCCGGGCATACGTGCGCCATTGTTTGTTCTCCTTACCCAGATGGCCCGCAGGGCCCTCCAGGCTTACGTGCGGCCTTCCCGGGCCTCTGTGCCCGGCTGGCCCCTGGCGCCCTCTGTGCTTGCATGCGCCCTCCCCGGGCCTCCGTACACAGCTGGCCACTCATGCCCTCCGGGCATACATGCGTCTTCTCCGGGCCTCCGTGCGCAGATGACGCCCCGCGGCCTCCCGATATACATGCGTCCTCTTCGGGTCACCGTGCAGAGCTGGCCCACTGCGCCCTCCGGGCTTACGTGCACCCTCCCCGGGCCTCCATGTGCAGCTGGCCCCCCACGCCCTCTGGGCTTACGTGCACCCTACCCGGGTCTCCATGCCCAGCTAGCCGCCCGCCCCCTCCCTCTTTACGTGTGCCCTCTTTGGGCCTGCGTGCGCAGCTTGGCCCCCATGCTCTCCGGGCTTACGTGCGTCTTCCCCGGGCCTCTGTGCGCATTTTGTCCCCCGCGCCCTCTGGCCTTCCGTGTGCCCTCCCTAGGCCTCCGTGCCCAGGTTGCACCCCACGCCCTCCAGGTTTATGTGCACCCTCCCCAGGCCTCCATGCACAGCTTGCCCCACCCACCCTCCGGGCTCACGTGCGCACTCCCCGGGCATCCGTGCGCAGCTGGTCCCCTACGCCCTCCGGGCTTACGTGCGCCCTCTCCAGGCCTCTGTGCGCAGTTGGCCCGCCGCGCCCTCTGGGCTTACGTGCGCCCTCCCCAGGCCTCCGTGTGCAGATCGCCCCCCATGCCTTCCAACCTTATGTGCGCCCTCCCCAGACCTCCGTGCGCAACTGGCCCCGCACGTCCTCCCGGCTCACTTGCTCCCTCTCCGGGCCTCCGTGCCCAGCCGGCCCCCGCGCCCGCGGGGCTTAGATGTGCCCTCCCCGGGCCTCTATATGCAATTGGCCCTCCGTGCCCTCCGGGCTTACGTGCGCACACCCCAGGCCTCCGTGCGCAGCTGGCCCCCCGCGCACTCTGGGGTTAAGTGCACCTTCCTCGGGCCTCCGTGCGAATTTTCTCTCCTGCAGCCGATGTGCATATGTGCACCCTCCCCAGGCCTCCATGCACAGCTGGTCCACGGGGCTCTCCAGACTTACATGTGACCTCCCCTGCGCTCCGTGTGCAGCTCGACCCCCGCGCCTTCTAGTCTTACGTGCGCCCTCCCCGGGCCTCGGTGCGCAACTGGTCCCGAGCTTACATGCCACCTCCCCGAGCCTCCATGTGCAGCTGGTTTCCCACGCCCTGCGGGTTAATGTGCGCCCTCCCGGGGTCTCCAGTTGCAGCTGGCCCACCGCGTCCTCCGGGCTTACGTGCACCCTTCCCAGGTCTCCGTGAGCAGCTCACCGCCCACACCCTGCGGCCTTACATGTGCCCTCCTCCAGGCCTCTGTGGGCACCTGCCCCCCCGCGCCCTCCAGGCTTACATGTGCCCACCACGGGCCTCCGTGCGCAGCTGGCCCCCTGCGCCCTCCAAGCTTACGTGCGCCCTTCCCGGGCCTCCGTGCGCATCTTGTCCCTCGTGCCCTCCCCGGGCCTTCATGCACAGCTTGCACCCCGCGCCCTCAGGGCTTACATGCGCCCTTCCCGGGTCTCCGTGTGCAACTGGCCCGCTGCGCCCGCCGGGATTTTGTGCGCCATCCCGAGACCTTTGTGCGCAGCTGGCTCACCGGGCCTTTTGGACTTACGTGCGCCCTCCCCGGGCCTCCATGTGCAGCTGGCCCTCCTCCGTCTGAAGCGGTTCTCCCGCGCCCTCTGGACATACGTGCGCCATTGTCGGTGCTCCGTACCCAGATGGCCCCTCGGGCCCTCGCGGTATACACGCGCCCTTCCCAAGCCTCCATGCCCGGCTCACCACCTGCGCCCTCTGTGCTTACGTGCGCCCTCCCCGGGCCTCCGTGTGCAGCTGGCCCCCCGCGCCCTCCGGTCTTACGTGTGCCTTCCCCAGGCCTCTGTGCGCAGATGATGCCCCATGGCCTCCGGACTTACATGCACCCTCTCCAGGTCATCGTGCACACAGCTGGCTCACCGCGCCCTCCAGGCTTATGTGTGCCCTCCCTGGGCCTCCGCGCGCATATTGTCTCCAGTGCCCTTTGGAGTTGCGTGTGCCCTCCACCGAGCCTCCGTGTGCAGCTGGCCCCCCGTGCCCTCCGCGCATACGTGCGCCCTCCCTGGGCCTCCGTGTGCAACTGGCCCCGTGCGCCCTCCGGGCTTAGGTGCGCCCTTCCTGGGTCTCTGTGTGCAGTCGGCTCACCGTGCCCTCCAGGATTACGTGCACCATCCCTGGACCTCCGTGCGCAGCTTGCCCCCGGGCCCTCTGGGCTTACGTGTGCCCTGCCTGGGCCTCCATGCGCAGTTGGCCCCCCGGGCACTCGGGGCTTACGTGCACCCTTCCTGGGCCTCCGTGAGTACCTGGCGCACCATGCCCTCCAGGCTTACGTGCACCCTCCCCAGGCCTCCATGCGCAGCTCGCTCCCCGCGCCTTCCGGGCATACACGCGCCCTCCCCGGGCCTCCGTGCGCAGCTTGCCCCTCGCATCTTTCTGGCTTACGTGCGCCCTCCCCAAGCCTCCGTGCGCAGCTGGCCCCCGGCGCCCACCGGGCTTACATGCACCCTCCCGGGGCCTCAGTGTGCTAACATTCTGGGCTTACATGTGCCCTACCCGGGCCTCTGTGCGCAGCTTGCCCCCCACGTGTTTCGGGCTTACTTGCGCCCTCCCCAGGCCTCCGTGCACAGCTGGCCAACCGCGCCCTCCGGGCTTACATGCGCCCTCCCCAGGCCTCTATGCACACCTGGCCCCCCCGCGTCCTCTGGCCTTACGTGTGCCCTCCCCGGGTCTCCGTGCCCAGCCAGCCTCCCGCTCCCTCCACCTTACGTGCGCCCTCTTTGGGCCTCTGTGCACAGCTGGCCCCCCGTGCCCTCCGGGCTTACGTGCGCCCTCCCCGGGCCTCCGTCTGAAGCTGTCCCCCTGCGCTTCCCGGGCATACGTGCGCCATTGTTGGTCCTCCGTACCCAGTTGGCCCCTCGAGCCCTCCGGGCTTACGTGCGCCCTTCCCGGGCCTCTGTGCCTGGCTGCCGCCCTGCGCCCTCTGCGCTTACGTGCGCCCTCCTCGCGCCTCCGTACGCAGCTGGCCCCTGTGCCCTCTGGGCTTATGTGCGTCTTCTCTGTGTCTCCGTGCGCAGATGACGCCCCGCGGCCTCCTGGTTTGCATGCGTCCTCTTCAGGTCACCGTGCAGAGGTGGCCCACTGCGCCCTCCGGGCTTACGTGCGCCCTCCCAGGGCCTCCGTGCACATCTTGTCCCTCACGCCCTCCAGGCGTATGTACGCCCTCCTCGGGCCTCCGTGCCCAGCCTGCCGGCTGCGCCCTCCAGGCTTACATACACCCCCAACAGGCCTCTGTCCACAGCTGGTCGCCCGGCGCCCTATAGCGTTGCGTGCACCCTCCCCAGGCCTCCATGCTCAGCTGGCCCCCCGCGCACTCCCGAGTTACGTGTTCCCTCCCCAGGCCTCCGTGCGCAGCTGGCGTCCGAGCCCTCCGGGCTTACGGGCGCCCTCCCCGCGTCTCCGTGTGCAGCTCGCCCCCCACGCCCTGCAAGCTTTCGTGCTCCCTCCCCAGGGCTCCGTGAGCAGCTGGCCCTCCACACCCTCCGGGCCTACATGCGCTCTCCCCAGGCCTCCCTGTGCAGCTGGCCCCCCACGCCCTGCGAGCTTACATGCGCCCTTCCCAGGCCTCCGTGACGAGCTGGCCCTCTGCGCCCTCCGGGCCTATATGCGCCTTCCCCAGACCTCCGGGTGCAGCTGGCCCACCGTACTCTCCGGACTTACGTGCGACCTCCCCGGCCCTCGGTGCACAGCTGGTCCGCGCGCAACCTCCAGGCTTACATGTGCCCAGCCCGGGCCTCAGTGCGCATCTGGCCCTGCGCACCCTCCCGACTTACTTGTTCCCTCTCTGGGCCTCTGTGCGCAGCTGGCCCCCTTGCCCCCTGGGCTTCAATGTGCCCTCCCCGGGCCTCTGTGCAGAACTAGCCCTCCGTGCCCTCTGGGCTTACGTGCGCACTCTCTGGGCCTCCGTGCGCAGCTGGCTCCGGTACCCTCCCGGCTTACTTGCTCCTTCACCGGGCCTCTGTGCTCAGCTGGGCCCCACGCCCACCAGGATTGAATGTGCCCTCCCCAGGCCTCTGTGTGCAACTGGCCCCCCACGCCCTCCAGGCTTACATGCGCCTTCCCCAGGCCTCCGTGCACAGATGACGCCCTGCGCCCTCCGGGCTTACGTGCACCCTTCCCGGGTCTCCGTTCCCAGCTGTCCATCCGCGCCCTCCGACCTTACATGTTCCCTCCCCAGGCCTCCGTGAGCAGCTGGCCTCCGGCGCCCTGCTGGATTATGTGCGCCCTCCCTGGGCCTCCGTGCGCATCTTGCCCCCTGCGCCCTGTGGGCTTCCGTGCGCCCTCCCCGAGTCTCCATGCACAGCTCGCCCCCCACGTACTGCGAGCTTACGTGAGCACTCCCAAAGGCCTCCGTGACCAGCTGGCCACACACCCTCCGGCCTTACGTACACCCTTCCCGGGTCTCCGTGCGCAGCTGGCCCACCGCGCCCTCCGGGCTTACGTGTGCCCTCCCCGGGCCTCCGTGTGCAGCTAGCCGAACGTGTCCTCCAGGCTTACATGCACCCTCCCAGGGCCTCCGTACCCAGATGGCCCACCGCGCACTCCAGGTTTATGTGCGCCCTCCCCAGGTCTCCGTGCGCAGATCGCCCGCCATGCCCTGCGAGCTTACGTCCACCCGCCCCGGGCCTCTGTGTGCAGCGGGCCCACCACGCCCTCTGGGCTTACGTACGCCCTGCCCGAGCCTCCGTGCGCATCTTCTCCCGCTCTCCCTCCGGCCATACGTATGCCCTCCCCGGGCCTCCATGCGCAGCTGGCCCCCCACGCCCTCCGGGCATATGTGCACCCTCCCCAGGCCTCCGTGCGCAGCTGGTCCGCTGCGCCCTCCGGTGTTACGTGCACCCTCCCCAGGCCTCCATGCCCAGCTGGTCCCCTACGCCCTCCGGGCTTACGTGCGCCTCCTCCGGCCCTCCGGGCCCAGTTGGCTTGCCGCCCACTCCAGGCTTACATGCGCCCTCCCCGGGTATCCATGCGCAGCTGGCCCCCCATGCCCTGTAAGCTTACATGCACCCTCCATGGCCTCCGTGCACCCCTTTCCCCCGCACCCTCCGGGATTACGTGCTCCATCCCAGGACTTCCGTGCGCAGCTGGCCCCCCAGACTTTCTGCACTTACGTGCGCCCTTTGCTGGGCCTCCGTGCGCAGCTGGCCTCCCGGGCCCCCCGGGCTTTCCTGCGCCCTCCCCGGGCCTCCGTACGGAGCTGGCCCCCTACACCCTCCGGGCTTCGTGTGCCCTCCCTAGGCCTCCGTGTCAAGCTGTCCCCCCGAGCCCTCCGGGCTTACGTGCGCCCTCCCTTGGCCTCTGTGCAGAGCTGGACCCCCGCGCCCACCGGGGTATATGTGCGCCCACTACAGGCCTCCGTTCACAGCTGGCCGACAGTGCTCTTCAGAATTACATGCAACCTCCCCGGGCCCCCATGCCCAGCTGGACCCCCGCGCCCTCCGGGCTTCCGTGCGCCCTTCCCGGGCCTCCGTGCTCAGCTGGCCCTCCTCGCCCTGCAGGCTTTGGTGCGCCCTCCCTGAGCCTCTGTGCACAGCTGGCCCCGCGGGCCCTTCCAGCTTGCTTGCTTCTTCCCTGCGTCACCGAGGCAACTGGCCCCCCGCGCCCGACGGACATATGTGCGCCCTCCCCGGGCCTCCATGCCCAGATGGCCCGCCACACACTCCAGGTTTACGTGCGTCCTCGGGACTCTGTGCGCAGATCACCCGCCACGCCCTGCAAGCTTACGTGCGCCCTCCCCGGGTCTCCGTGTGTAGCTGGCCCCCCGCGCCCTCCGGGCTTACGTGCGCCCTCTCCAGGCCTCCGTGTTTAGTTGGACCCACGCGCCCTCCAGGCTTACGTGCGCACATCCCGGGGGCTCCGTGTGCAGCTGGCCCGCCGCGCCCTCTGGGATTAGGTGCGCCATCCCGGGACCTCCATGCGCAGCTGGCCCTCCGCGCCCTCCGGGCTTACATGCGCCTTCCCCAGGCCTCTGTGCGCAGCTGGTCCTGCGCGCCCTCCCAGCTTACTTGATCCCTCCCTGGGCCTCTGTGCCCGGCCGGCCCTCGCGCCCGCCGGGCTTAGATGTGCCCTCCCTGGGCCTCTGTGCAGAACTGGCCCTCCGCACCCTCCGGGCTTACGTAGGCAATCTCCAGGCCTCCGTGCACAGGTGGCCACCCGGGCCCTCCGGGATTCCTGTACCATCCCGGGGGCTCCATGCCCAGCTCGCCCACCGCGCCCTCTGGGCTTACGTGCGTCTTCTTCGGGCCTCCATGTGCAGATGACGCTCCGCGCCCTCCGGGCTTACGTGCACCCTCCCTGGGTCTCTGTGCCCAGCTGCCACCAGCGCCCTCCGGTCTTAAGTGTGCCTTCCCTCGGCATCCGTGAGTAGCTGGCCCCCCGCGCCCTCTGGGCTTATTTGCGCCCTCCCCGGGCCTCCGTGCGCGTCTTGTCCCCCGCGCCCTCCGGGCGCAGCTGGACCACCATGTCCTCCGGGCTTACGTGCGCCCTCCCCGGGTCTCCATGCCCAGGTGGCCCCCTGCGCCCTTCCGGCATATGTGTGCACTCCCAGGGCCTCTGTTCGCAGCTGGCCCTCCGTGTCCTCGGGGCTTACGTGCGCCCTCCCCGAGACTCCGTTCCCAGCTGGCCCCCCGCACACTCCAGGCTTACGTGTGACCTCCCCGGGTCTCCATGCGCAGATCGCCCCTCATGCCCTCCAGGCTTCGTGCACCCTACCCAGGCCTCCGTGCGCAGCTGGCCCCAGCTCCCTCCGGGATTACGTGCGCCATGCCGGGAGCTCCGTGCGCAGCTGGCCCCCCAGGTCCTCCGGGCTTACCTGTGCCCTCCCCGAGCCTCCATGCGCAGATGGCCCCCACGCCCTCCGGGCTTACATGCGCCCTCCCCAGGCCTCCGTGTGAAGCTGTCCCCTCGCACCCTCTGGGCATACCTGCGCCCTCCCCCGCCTCTGTACGTAGCTGGCCCCAGCACCTTCCGGGCTTACATGCGCCCTCCCCGTTCACCGTGCACAGATGGCCCGCCGCGAGCTTTGGGCTTTCTTGCGGCCTCCCCATAGGGCCTCCGAACATTCGTGCAGCCTCCCCAGGCCTCTGTGTGCATCTGCCTCCCCGGCCTCTCCCAGCTTTCGAGTGGCTTTCAGTCACTCCAGGATTTTATACGGCCTCCTCGGGCCTCCTTGTGCAGCTGGTGCCCCACGCCCTACGGGTTTTCGTGCACCCTCCCCAGGTCTCCGTGCGCACCTGGCTGCCCGTTCCATCCGAGCTTACGTGCGCCCTCCCCAGGCCTCCGTGCCCAGCTGGCCCCTCGGGCACTCTGGGAATACGTGCGCCTTCCCCGGCCTTCTATGCGCTGCTGGCCCCTCCACGCACTAAGGGCTTATGTGCGCCCTCACTGGGCCTCCGTGCGCAGCTGGACCCCCGCGTCCTTAAGGCTTACGTGCGCCCGCCCCAGACCTCCATGCGCAGATGGCCCTCCGGGCACTCCGGGCTTATGTGCGCCATCCTGGGCCTCCGTGCACAGCTGGCCCCCCGCGCCGTCCAGGATTACGTGCGCACTTCCCGGCCCCTCATGTGCAGCTGGCCCCCTCCCGGCAATCCGGGATTACGTGCGCCCTCCTCGGGCCTCCGTGCACAGCTGGCCCTCCGGGTGCTCTGGGCTTACGTCCGCCCTCCGCGGGCCTTTGTGCGTAGCTGGACCCCTGTGTCCTCCAGGCTCACATGCGCCATCTCGGGCCTCCTTGCCCATCTGGACCCCCACGCCATCCAGACATATGTGTACCCTCCCCGGGCCTCTGTGCCCAACTGGCTCCCCATGCCCTCCGGGCATATGTGCGCCCTCCCCGGGCCTCCGTGCGTAGCTGGCCCCAGCACCCTCCGGGCTTACGTGCGCCCTCCCCAGGCCTCCGTGTGCAGCTGGCCCCCCACATTATCCTGGCCTACGTGTACCCTCCCCAGGGCTCCGTGCGCAGCTGGCCCGCCGCGCCCTCCGGGCTTACGTGCACACTCCCCTGGCCTCCATGCTCTTCTTGACGCCTCGCCCTCCGGCCGTACGTGTGCCCTCCGCGGGCCTCCGTGCGCAGCTGCCCCCCATGCACTACAAGCTTACGTGCGCCCTCCCCAGGCCTCCGTGAGCAGCTGGCCCCCCGCGCCCTCCAGGCTTATGTGCGCCCTTCCCAGGCTTTTGTGTGCAGCTGGTCCCCCTCGCCCTCCGGACTTACGTGTGCCCTCCCCAGGCCTCTGTGCGCAGCTGGCTCTGCGTGCCCTCCCGGCTTACTTGCTCCCTACCTGGACCTCCATGCCCAGCTAGCCCCTGCTCCCACCGGGCTTAGATGTGCCCTCCCCGGGCCTCAATGCGGAACTGGCCCTCCGTGCCCTCCGGGCATACGTGCGCCCTCCCCGGGCCTCCATACGCAGCTGGCCTCACACCTCCTCTGGGCTTATGTGCGCCCTCCCCAGGCCTCCGTGCGCAGCTGGCCCGCAGCGCCCTCAAGGATTACGTGCGCCCTCCCTGAGCCTCTGTGCGCAGCTGACCCCTCGCGCCCTCAGCCTTACGTGCGCCTTCCCCGGGTCTCCGTGCCCAGCTGGCCCCCTGCGCCCTCCATGTTATGTGCGCCTTCCCCGGGCCTCCATGCGCAGCTGGCCCCCCGGCCCTTCCGTCTTACGTGCGCCCTCCCCAGGGCTCCGTGCGCATTTTGCCCCCCACGCCCTCTGGGCATACATGCGCCCTTCCCGGGCCTCCATGCGCAGTTGGCCCACGGCACCCTCCGGGCTTACGTGCACCCTCCCCCGGCCTCCGTGCACAGCTGGCCCCCCGCACCCTCCAGGCATACGTGCGCCCTCCCCGGGCCTCCGTACGTAGCTGGCCCCAGCACCTTCCGGGCTTCCGTGCGCCCTCCCTGGGCCTCTGTGCGCATCTAGCCCCGCCGGCCCTCCAGGCTTTCTTGCGACCTCCCCATAGGCCCTCCGAACATTTGTGCAACATCCCCGGGCCTCTGTGCACTTCTGCCTCCCCGGGCTCTCCAGGCTTTCATGCGGCCTCTGCGGGCCTCAGTGTTCAGCTGGTCCCTCGCACCCTCTGGGCTTTCTTGCACTTTCCATGGGCCTCCATGTGGAGCTGACCCCCTGGGCCGTCTGGACTTTTGTGCGGCCTCTTCGGGCCTCCGTGCGCAGCTGGTCCCCAGAGCCCTCCCTGCTTTTGCACGGCCTCCCCAGACCTCCGTGCACAGCTGGCCCCCCGGGCCCTCCGGGCTTTTGTGTGCCCTCCCCGGGCCTTGGTGCACAGCTGGCCCCCCGGGCCCTCGGGGCTTTCATGCGGCGTCCCCGGGCCTCCAGGTACAGCTGGCCCTCCAGGCCCTCTGGCCTTTCGTGCATCCTCCCCGGGCCTCCATGCGCACCGGCTCACCCCAGACCCTCTGTGGTTTCGTGCGAGCTCCCCTTGCGTCCGTGTGCAGCTAGCACTCCAAGCCCTCCAGATAGTCGTGCAGCCTCCTCGGACCCTGCGCGCACAGTTGGCCCCCCGGACCTCCAGGCTCTTGTGTGGCCTCCTGGGGCCTCCATGCGCAGCTGACCCCCCAGGTCATCTGGGATTTCGTCTGGTCTCCCGGGGCCTCCATGCGCATCTAGCACTCCAAGCCCTCTGGCCATTCGTGCGACCTGCCTGAGCCTCTGTACGCAGCTAACCCTACAGGCCCTATGGACGTTTGTACAGGCTCCCTTGGCCTCCTTGCGCAGCTGGACCCCAGATCCTCTGAGGTTTCGTGCTTCCTCTCCAGGCATCCATGCACAGCTGGCTCCCCCAACTCATCCGGGCTTTCGTGCGGCCTCCCTGGGACTCCTTGCACGCGTGACACCCCCGACCTTGTGGGCATTCGTGCAGCCTCCCCAGGCCACCATGCGCAGCTGGCCTCCCGCGCCCTCCAGGCATTCGTGTGGCCTCCATGGGCCTCCGTGTTCAGCTGGCCCCTCGGACCCTCTGCAGATTGGTGTGACCTTCCTGGGCCTCCATGCGAAGCTGGCCCCCCATGCCATCCTGGCTTTCATGCACCCTCCCCAGGCCTGCATGTGCAGCTGGCCCCGCACGCCCTCCGGGCTTTCGTCTGGCCTCCCTGGGCCTCTGTGTGAAGCTGAACTCCTGGGCCACTGGGCATTTGTGTGGCCTCCCAGGGCCTTCATGCGCAAATAGCACCCCAAGTCCTCGGGGCTTTCGTGTGGCCTCTCCGGACCTCCGTGCGCAGCTGGTCCCCCAAGCCCTCCGGGATTTCGTGTGGCCTCCACAGGCCTCCGTATGCGTGTGACACTCCTCTGGTACCTCCGGACATTTTTCTGACCTCCCCAGGCCTCCGTGCCCATCTAGCACTCCAAGCCCTCTGGGCATTCGTGCAGCCTTCCTGGGCCTCCATGCACAGCTAGTCCTACAGGCCCTACGGGCATTTCTACAGGCACGCTGGGCCTCCGTGCGCATGTGGACCGCACATGCCCTCTAGCCTTTTGTGCATCCTCCCCAGGCATCCGTGCAAAGCTGTCTCCCCCAAGCCCTCCGGGCTTTCATGTGGCCTCCACAGGACTCTGTACACGTGACTCCCCAGGCCTTGCAAGCATTCATGCGGCCTCCCCGGGCCGCTGTGCGCAGCAGGCCCCCCATGCCCTCTGGGTATTCGTGTGGCCTCCCGGGGCCTCTGTGCGCAGCTGGCCCCCCAGACCCTCTGCGATTTCGTGCTACCTCTCCATGTGTCCGTGCGCAGCTGGCACCCCAGGCCCTCTGGATATTCGTGCAGCTTCCCCAGGCCTCCTTGCACAGTTGGTCCCCCAGCCCTCCAGGCTCTCGTGTGGCCTCCTGGGGCCTCCATGCGCAGCTGTATCCCCAGGACCTCTGTGCTTTTGTGTGGCCTCCCCAGCCTCCGTGCACACCTGGCTCCCCCAAGCCATCCGGGCTTCTGTGCGGCCTCCATGGGACTCCATGCACGCGTGACACCACAGGCATTGTGGGCATTCGTGTGACCTCCCGGGGCCTCCGTGCACATCTAGCACGCCAAGTCTTCGGGACTTTCGTGTGGTGTCCCTGGGCCTCTGTGCACACCTGGTCCCCTAGGCCCTCCGGGATTTCATACATCCTCCTCAGGTCTCCATGCGCAGGTGGTCCCCCAAGACCTCCGGGATTTCGTGTGGCCTCCATGAGCCTCCGTGTGTGTGTGACACCCCAGGCCCTCTGAACATATTTCTGGCCCCTCGGGGCCTCCGTGCGCATCTAGCACTCCAAGCCCTCTGAGCATTTGTGCGGGCTTACTGGGCCTCCATACACAGCGAGCCTTACGGGCCCTATGGGTATAAAATACAGGCTCCCTCGGCCTCCGTGTGCAGCTGGACCTCGGATCCTCTGGGGTTTTGTGCTTCCTCTCCGGGCATCCGTGCAAAGCTGGCTCCCCCAAGCCAACTGGGCTTTCATGCGGCCTCCGCGGGACTCCGTGCACACGTGACACCCTGGGCCTTGTGGGCATTCATGCAGCCTCCCTGGGCCACCATGCGCAGCTGGCTTACCGTGCCCTCCAGGCATTTGTGTGGCCTCCACGGGCCTCCGTGTTCAGCTGGCCCCCCGGACCCTCTGCAGATTGGTGCAACCTCCCCGGGCCTCCGTGTGAAACTGGCCCCTTGTGCCATCCTGGCTTTCATGCACTTTCCCCAGGCCTGTATGTGCAGCTGGTCCCCCAGGCCCTCGGGGCTTTCATGCACCCTCCCCGGGCCTCCGTGCATAGCTGGCCCCCCACGCCCTCCAGGCTTTCATCTGGCCTCCCTGGGCCTCTGTGTGAAGCTGAACTCATGGGCCACTGGGCATTCGTGTGGCCTTCCAGGGCCTCCGTGCGCAAATAGCACCCCAAGTCCCCGGGGCTTTCGTGTGGCCTCTCCGGGCCTCCATGCACAGCTGGTCCCCCAGGCCCTACGGGATTTCATGCATCCTCCTCAGGCCTCCATGCGCAGCTGTTTCCTCAAGCCGTCCGGGATTTTGTGCGGCCTCCACGGGCCTCCGTGCGCGTGTGAGACCCTGGGCCCTCCAGACATTTTTCTGGCCTCCCTGGGCCTCCATGCCCATCTAGCACTCCAAGCCCTCTGGGCACGCCCCAACAACAGGCGACCAGGATGCGAGCTAGAGAAATTACTGCCACAACGGAGGCATCCAGAGCAGCTTATGACAAGGTAGCCAAGGCAGTAAAAACGGAACCTCCGTGGGTGAAGATTAGGCAGAAGAACGCAGAAGACTTCCCTGTCTTCTGTGAGAGGCTGCAAAAGGCAATTGAAGAGTCCAACCTGCCCCATGAGGGACAGGCAGCAGTATTGATGGAATGCCTGAAGCAACAAAGTAATGAATCGGTAAGGGAAATCCTCCAGCACTTGCCTAAAGGGGCAAATTTGGCCCAGATTATTAAGTTTGTGCTCGAGCGTCAGTCTCGCATCTCTGAGGCAAATGTGCAAACGATTCTTCAGATGGCCGCAGCCTTTCCACGGAGCAGACCC
>JAVCKT010103230.1:0-26488 GCA_032273925.1 Rhynchotus rufescens
CATGCTAGATAAGGGACTGTTTCTCTGCAAGGTGGCCCCCATGGGCTATCAGAGCTGGAAAATGTCCATGGCAGAGTTGCAAAAAGCCTGAGTACTTTTTCTTATCTTTCCAAGGTTGTTTCATGTTATAGATGACACAATATGGACATACATAATTTTATCTGTGTCACTTTGAATGAGTGAGAAACAGGAAGGCACTCAGGGCAATGGCTACTGATGGAAAAACTAGCCTCCCAGCTAGAGTGGAACTAGGTTTCCTTATATTACTTTTTATTCATTTCTAAATTGATGCTCTTTTTCTATTAGGGCATATGCTTGTGAAGTTTAAATATACAGTCTGGGATATACCTACTGTTACCTTCCAATGCTGTTACTAGTTACGTGTATCCCTGCATTAGATAGATAGGTATATGTATACACTTTTGCAATATCTCTGTAGCTAGGGCTAATTTCATTCTTTGGCAAGTGTTCCTTCTTGTGAATACTGTCCATCTTCCCTGGGGTGTGATAAGCTTAAAGAGTTTTAACAAAATGATCACAACCTCAGCTGGCACTGAATATGGCCAGTCACAGGTAAAAAAAACCACTCATTTTGTCCAGAGAAATACTAAAACAACATCCCTCAACTGGTGTGTTACAGTCAGAGTTTCACAAGACTTCAGCATCACAAGGTCATTGAGGGACAAGATCCGTCAACACAAAGAGAATTCAGTGTTTTATTCCAAATGTTCACTGGGTTCTGCAAGCACCTATCATTCAGCATTTAAAAAGTCACTTATAGATATGTATTTTAAGTCACCCTGACAGATGTGGACACTGGAGGCCAAGCTTTCAGCCATGTCCCAGCAACTGTAGATCAGCTAAAATTATCTGGATCGTCACCAAGACAGTTGTGTTCTTGCTATGACTGCTGCTGAAGTGACAGACCTACGTAGGTCTGATTTGTCACAGTTCATGTACACTTGAAAGTAAGGAGAGTTGCTGAATGGTTTGGCAGAAATCCAGTAAGTGCAAACTTGGACTGGAAAGGGTGGGAACCACTGACTTAGTTTTATGTATGTCCAAATAATTACCTACAGGAAAAAAAAATTACCCTGAGAACAAGCACTTATTTTATAATCTTGATTTACTCTGGAAAAACAATAATAATAATAAAAATAATATAAAGTTATGTAGAGCTGTATTTCTTTTCCTGACACTCTCACAAACAGTCATTGTTTTCCCCCTTCCTGCACTGCTAAATCACGTTGGGCGTCTTATCATGCTTTGGCTTGGTCAGATAAGTCACATGTGGACATGAGGACAAAGTCATACTGCAAGCAGCACAGCCCTTGCCTACAGAAGGACCTGAGCTTGCAGGCAACCCTCAGGCTCTGCTAAAATATTAGCAGTAGCTGCTTTCTGTCCCTGGGCTCCAAAGTAGATTCCTATGGAGCCAATAAATGTGTTTTAAGGGTCATTGATTTAAAATTCATTCTTTTAGAAAGAAAAGATTGAGTAGCACTGTATTTTATCCTGAATCATTTGCGAGCTTTATTTAGGAATAGTTTTATCAATGTCTTTTTTTCTTCTCTTTTTCCATGTAAGCAATCTGCACACACACCAAGGAAGTCAACTACACACATGGAAAAACCCAACTGCATGGTAAGTGCCATCCAATATTTGCATAAGCATGCCAAAAAAAAAGAAAAAAGCCTAACTCCTCTCTGTTTTAGGAACTGCTCCTGCGGTGGCAAGCTGTTGAATTCCTGCAGCTCGACAAGCAAAGTTGCATGCAAAGTGAGGCACGTCCCCGCTGGCCACCTTCGGGGTAGCAGAGGTCCCACACGAGTCCGTGGAGCCTTTGGGTCACCACATCTGGCCGGAGATATTCAGCCAAGCCCCAGCCCAGGCCTTGCTGCAGCAATTCTTCTTTAGCCCTCTCTGGTTAGATTTAAGACATCTTGGTTTATCGTTTGTGTCTTGACACTGGCTAACATAGTTCTTCCTAGGAGAACTTCAGTCTGAAACCCAGTGTTAATACCTCCAATTTCTAATAGGTTCACATGTGAAAAAAAAAATAATATGCCATTTAGTTTGCATGTGAATCATGCATATGCAAGGATCATGACAGAAGTAGGAATTCACTCTCTTACCCAAAACAAAATCCCTGAAACACGCTCAAACGTCTGTACTGAATCTCTCAGCATTCATTAATCCTTATGCAAATATGGCAGATCCGGCTTTCCGTCAGACTGGAGCAACTTAGGAGTCCTTATAATGTCCTGAAAGTCAGTATTTTTTTTTTTTCTGAGCCAAAGTCAACATTTTTAATCAAAGGACTTCTTTTCACTGAAGTTAGGAAGTGAAGTAGCTAAGCATGTGACCAAGTGCTTTTCTCCCCCTTCTTAAAGATGTGCTTTAGATAAAAGCTGAATTTATGACTGAAGAATTGTCAGTTCTGTCTTGTGACTTACCTCTCAATGAATGCATGGTATAATTAACTTGAGCACATATATTATAAGGTCATTTCATTTTAAGGTTATCATCAAGAATATCTTGTGGCACACTGTGGATGAAATATAACTAACATTAGACTTCTGATAAATGTTAATAATATCCCCCTGTCAACCACATCTAAGTGATCCTTCAAAAAGCAGAAAGTGCAACTGGGAAATCTTTATCTGATGTTCAAAGTAACTTTTAAAAAATGAAAAATATTTTTAAAAGCCTTTTAATGCAAGTGTATGGAGAAAAAAAAATGTTATGTGGAGATATATCTTGACATTTCGATGTACCTAAAGTTAACAAAAATGAAATCTCTCCTGCATTTTTAAAACTCTAGAGAACTGAGAAAAGGTCTTTGAAAATATTTTAAGTGGCTTTTAAAATTAAATGGTGGCCTCTATAATGTGCTTTGCTATAGTATGTTGTATATGGGGTGGGAACGGTCAGAAGAAAATACTTTTCTTCTGCTTATCTGTAGCTAGAGATACCTGCCAAAGTTAACATTTGTTTATCAGATGCTGATGGCAATAAACCAACAAACTTCAAAACCTTTCGGTTTAGTCCACCTTGCATTTCTGTGCTCATGGGAGTGCTGCAATAAAACACATTGTTTCTTAAAAGTCACAAGCATGCGCTTGTAGTGCCCTGGCCAAAGTCTTCCTCCTCACAGGCTGTTTCTTTTCTGGCTCACAGATGAAAAGAGAGATATTTGCACTGGATTTTAACAGGCACCACATCTAACATGGAGTCAAGTCCATCGCTTCCATTTCACCTGCATCACCCCATGCCACCTCAGGATAACTTGGCAGGAGGAGTTTTTAAAAGCTCCATGGTTATTTTGTGGATAATTAGAGCTCACTGGAGGGAATCACACTGTAAAATGGCTCCAGCAGATGGATGGTGCTGAGCACTAACCTCTGCCGAGGCTCTGTGAAAGCACTGAGCTTTCTCCTCGTGTCGGCATCAGGGAATGAGGCACAGGATTGTCCCTGGTGGGAAGCTCAACAGGCTGCATGCTCACCTGGGATGTCCACAGTTGCTCAACCTCTGCTAGAGGTGCCACCAACTGCTTGGCTAGCTCCAAACACAGCTGGAAGCAGGAAATGCCACCAGGCACAGGTATGAGCTCAGCCAGATGTGTCACCAGACACATGTGTGCTGCTTCTGGAGAGGGGAAGTGCCAATCCCCCTGGCACGGAGCAGTTGGACACTTCGCTGCCATGGGTGCTGCAGCTGAAAGGGAAAGGAGGATCAGGTCAGGGGCACTTGACCTGGGACAAACTAATTAGGAAACAGCATGCCCAGAACTGAGATATGACTTGACTACCTGCCAAACACCCAAATTCTCTATTTGAATCGATAGGAACATTTTTGACCCATCAATAACATCCACTTGTATATAAGACTTGTTGACCAAGTTGCCTCCTGGGAGCATAGACTAGCCATACAGAGACTGCCTTGGGACCATGGGGGAGCAAGGGCTCAGGGCTGGATTTGTAGTCCTCAAAGCCAAAGCCAGAGCAACAAAGAAAGGCTGCATTATAAAAAAAAACCCTCACCATAAGAGAGAAGCCACAAACCAGTATCCTTGGAAGGAAAGTGTCAACAAGAAGATACAGCATTTTCTTATTGCAGGGACCCATTAGTGTGATGGTCCTCTCTAGAAGCATTTGAGGAATAAAAAGGGATCTGGGACTGTTTTCAGATGCCCCAAATGGTGCAGCAGACCAAATGATCCTGCTGGATCATTTTATGATGAGATGATCATCTGTGGTCTGTCTTCAAGGTACATTTGTGTGTCTCCCTCAGCAGCGTTGTGACTGTGTAAACTGAGGGCTCAGCAGAACTTCAGAAGCAAAGGAAAAAACTCATTCTTCCTTTGGGCCTGATGTTAAATAGATCTGTCATTCTGGTGTTTATGCTGGTGCTCTTCCAAAAAAATATTTCTCCATCTCGTAGCTAATGTTTCCCTATATGTGTATAAATGGGCTTTGCCTTGGGCAGGTTGAATGCAGAGTCTAGATCTACTGCAATATCACTGATACAATAAAAGAAATCCCTCACATCTCATTGCATTCATAATCATGATATTTCTTGCTGTAACTCTTTCTTGTCAGAATATGTTTTTTCTAACATTTTCTTCTCAGTTTTGCTTGCTTTCAGGGCACGACGCATGCACAGCTAGAGTGCTGGGAACATCAAAGGAGACATAAATGGTTGTAATGCTGATATTCCTGTTCTAACATCACAAGTTTCCATTAAAACGCCTAAGAAATGAGATTCAAAATGCACAGGAAATTTTGTTTCTGTGAGAACCTTAAATTAATCAGGATTCTGCTGGAGCTTTTCAGAGTGAACGTGAACATAGTACTCTCACTGTCCTTCCTGCTTGTTGCTGTGCATTAATGCTAGTGTATCAATGGTCCTAATGCAGTCATGTCACGCAGTTTTATATTTTAACTATTTTAGTGAAAGGATTGCAGAAGCCTCTGATAGAGCCTGTCTCTAGAACAGATACTAAATGTGGCACTATAATTGTAAAGAATATTGGATACTGTGCACTGAAGCAAACAGAAATCCAGAAGCTACTGCTATGGTAAAATGCAGAGTGAAAATGTTTGTAACACTTAAAATGTGCCATTGCTTTGCTAAGCTCACCTGGTTTTTGGTTATCTTTCCGACTGCTCTTATGGATAGATACTGTTTTGGTTTGATCATTATTTTGCACTCAGTGCAGTCTCTGAGAGCAGCCCAGAGTGACTATAGGGGTTCCTAAGGGTGGTGGGAGGTGATCTGCTCATTTGGATGGGAATGACTTTCTCCAAAGAAAGGCCACGTGGTTTCCCCAGGGGGAGTTTCCAACACTTGCCTGAGCTCCCCGTCACCGAGAGGGCCAGTCTTGCTCTTCATCCCCATCACCTCCCTCATGTATGTGCCTACACACCGCATACAAGCACACACAGGCCCACACACTGCACACACACACACTATGGGTTCATGGCTGGCATTAGTTGCCTCTCATTTCATCTCCAGTTAAGACAGCCTGGCTCGCTATCTCAGCAGAGAACTGACCTAGCAGCAAAGCGAACCTTTTCCTTGGCAGAGCTGGTGAATCAAAGCAGCTCCAGGGGAGTCCAGGAGAGACCACAGGCCACACGAGAACAGAGGTAGGTCTATGTGACAAGGAAGAGAAGGAGAACCATCCTATGGGGCAGCAGAAGGTGAAGGACAACTGTCCTGTGAAATCTCACATCAAGACACTGCTGCTCCTCACCCTTCAGTAATGCAGGGATCTCTTTGGAAGCAGTTTCTGGATTTTCACTGGCCCAAGAATCTGGGGCTCTTCAGAGGTACCTGAGCATGAATTTAGTGCAGCTGTTGAAGCTGTCTCTGTGCAGCACCACTGTCAGGCTCTGGCTCAGAAAAGGCATTTTCCAGAGTGTTGCCAGGAATCAAAATTAAATGTGCCTGTTCCACACATGGCTGGAGGTGCTGAGAGCTTCAAAGTCTTCATCTCACTTTGCACTGCAGTGCCATTCTCCCATTGAAAGAACCTAGAAACAGGGGGTCTTTTAATTGTCTGTAGTGAAAAGACACAATGAATATTCCCAGGAAAAAAAAAAAAAAAAAAAAGGAAGGACTTGTTTTATTTGTTTTCAAAATGAGGGAGAGGCCCGTGGAGGACTGTTCTGGAGAGTTCCCCCTGATCTGAGGACAAACACCACCAGTGGTGCTATCAGGAAAAAGTGCTCTGCACCAACCAGCCCACCAGACATGGTTTATAGCTAATGCTCTATACCCATCAAGCCATATATCATGTGTGTTGCCTCCACTTGGGCAGGGAAAACAAATGTGATGTATTTCTGATATAATCCTAGTCTTGTTTCTCCACTTATTAAAATTATTTTAAGTGATTTAAGTCAAGATGATAAGATTTAATTTTTTTTTTCATGCAGCCCTCATAACTCACCTCTTTTTGCTTCTTAGTGCATGAACACTGGTTGGCCTTTTTCCTTAGCTGCATGGACAGAGGTGGCTCCTCTGTGGCCTGGTGGCCATCTCAAGGGTTTGGCAGATGCCTTGCGGGATAGGGTCAAGCTGCAGCATTGTCTTTCCCCAAAGGGACACTGCAAATGTGCCAGAGGAAGCGTGGTAATGATGTCCTCTGCTTGCTTAAACAGACCTGGAAGCGGTGCAGGGATCGTGGTCCTCCAGGAACAGAGAGGCTGTGTGGGCAGCCAGTGTCTGGCATATCCCATAAAATAAAGGCCAGGCTGCATGGAAGTGGGATGTAAGGAGAAACTAAGCAGCCACCGGACAACACTGAAGAGTCTTTCTGCAAGTACTTTTGGACACAAGTACCTCAATTTATAGCCTCTTATTTGAGGAGATGCATTAATGTGCAGGGGTTGAACTAGCAGCGTTGAGGGCAACTTTGCTGCCCCACATAGCAGCTCAGCCACTTTTCCAAAGGAAACTTATGACTTTCTTTTAGCCATGCAAGAACTTGCACTAACATCTCAAAAAAGAAATTATGCTAACATCTACAAAAACCTTGGTTAGCTATACTCAGTTGGGTTGATATTTAGGACCACTGTCACCCCTTTGGGGGGTTACATGGTATTCTCCAAAGCAGTTCATGCTTTCAGATCTGAAGACCTGTGACTGCCTATCAGTCAAGTTAAATATCAAACTATCTTTTGGCTTGTTGCTACTCAGAATTGGGTTCTTTTTTTCCAGTTTAGTGCTGACTTACCTAGATTCAGCTTCCACCAAGTAGGCCAGATCAGACACAGTGATAATTCTAGCAGGAGCAGCTCATGGGCAAACAACCAACTTCTCTGTTCCTGCACAATGTCACTCTTGAGTGGATGTGCAAGGGATGTATTGGCTTTTCTACACACAGCGCCACATGTCTGCTCGGTTGGTAATTCCCCTTGTCTCCTAACACATATTTAGTTTAGAAGGACTTCAAGCTCTGTGGGCCTGGGAGCTTAGTCCCTGCAGGACTGCAGAGGTCCGGGACTGTTGAGAATCTCTTTCTGTCTCTTTAGACAAGACAGAGAGCTGGGCTAATCAGTTGGGTTGTGTGGGAAAAGATCTGTCTGTGAAACCTCAATGAGCTGCTGGATTACTGCAATTTGAGCCTCCTCCCAGCTGTACAAGCCGGCCTCGCCTTGGCTTCCCAGCTGCTGAAAAACAGGGTTGCTCCGAAAGGCTTCGGTTGTCACCCTGTAAAGTCTCTCCCAACAAAAAGCTTCCACTGCAGAATAACCAATAGCTCTATGGATTAGTGAATATATCCAAAATAAAAGAGGCCTCTTGTTTGGATCAGTTTTTAAACAATATGCTTGAAAGCAGGAATCCTGGAAAGAAGTTTAGGAATCATAAAGCACCAAGAATCGACACTTCAGGTTTTTTTTGAAGACCTTAGAAATGAGGCACCATCTCTTCCCTTCGTATCTTGTTGCAATGGCAAGGCACTCTCACACAAAACTTAATTTTAAAATTGTATTTGCATGTTTAAATAAGTCTAGCCATCTGTTTCTCTTAAACCTTTCCCTTCTAAAGAGTCCAGTATGTTCTCTCAATAAAGGTACTTCCACAGTGCAAGGTTGTCTTCTCTTTTTTGAAACAGCAAAAAAAAACCCCTCCTGTTTGCACTTGTTCAGCTACTTTTTCAGTCTTAACTCTTTCTTTGTCTCTCCTCTCTGCAGTTTTTAGCAGCCTTTTCCACATGTAGCATCCAGATCAGATGGCAGACTCGTGTATTCAGGGCCTTGAGCCCTTGGCCCCAAACACTTCTAACGCGCTGACTCCATCCTTGGCCATAGTCTGTTTTCTTTGTTCTTACTTGGATGTCCTTTCATGTGGTTGGGCCAAAGCAAATCAAAGGCTACAATAAGGCCTTTCAACAACAACAAAAAATATTAATATGTATTATAGCAGTGTCCAGAACCGCCAGGCGAGATGGAGACTCCGTGTGCTGCCCAAATGTCTAGCTAGACCTTGCCTCTGTCCTGAATTGGAGACAACCTCCTAGAAAAGCCTGCCTTGCTCCCCTGGAGTATCCAATTGCTCAAAATCACTCACTCCACTGAATTCAGTGGCACTGTGTGTGCATCAAAGCACTGTTTTTCATAAATTATAGCAGCAAAAAGCCAAAGCAATCTGGTTAAAGTTTAGAATTACCCTGTTTCTCGCTCAGGTGGTATGTCTTGAATTCATGATGCAAAATAAGGTGAAGAAGAAACAACACAAAAATCAATAGAGTGGCTTGCAAAATCCTGTTCCTTCTACCAAGGAAGTGAGTGATATTTTTGAAGTGGGCTTTTGGAATGGCAATTCACTAAATTGATAGACAAGCACATATTGTGTGTCCATATGCATTTGGGTCTAATAAGACTTTAAAAGCATTCAATTGATAAGGCATAAATTAACTAATTAAAAACTTCATCAGAGGACTAGTATGAGACCAAGCTATTTCCTTTATGCTTTACTAAGCCCTATTGCTAATAAATTTGTAGTATTACTAGTCTCATATCACTGCAGCAGGGCTTCTGGACCTAGTGAAGCCTTTGAAACTTAATTAATAGCAATAGATTGCTGGGTGTAAGTCCTCCAGATCAGGCTAGATATTACACTTAGCACTCTAATCCTTGATTGATTATGGATAAATTATAGATTTCTTCTTGTCAGTATTATATTCCCCCCTCAGTTCTGCTCTGCTTCAGCAGTGTGGATGAGACCATATGGCCTTGGGAGCTAACTTGGAAAAAGAAAAAAGATCCCAGCACTTCCCGGGTGAGTGTCTATTTTACAGTTCCATTGTTTCCACATTAATTCTCATTCAAAACTGGTGGATTTTGATGAGGATAAATGAGCCACCGAGTGGAATTTACTCTCATTTTCAGATGGGATTGAGGGCTTCTGTGAATGTGTCGGAATCCCAAACTTCTTCTAAGTCCAGAGCTCTATAAAAAGTAATTTATGTATGAATTTTAAATACAGACAGAATAATAAATATGAGACAATACCAATATTGGTCTGTTTTAAAAGTGAAACATTAAACCTCTCTCCTACAGCTGAAGATAATGTTGGAATGTCTAGATTTTTTAAGCTAAAAACATTTCTTTGCTTAGTGTTTTGCCTCTCTCTTCATGCAAAACAGCACCATTCTGACCCAGAATTTTTTGGAATTCCAGCCTCAGACCCAGTGAAGGTCTGGATCAGGAGCACATGGACAGCCCACTGGGACCCCAGCACTTGCTCCCAAGGAAACAAGCCTGAGCCCGGATCTTTTGGAGCGCCCAGGGATGGAAGCTGCTCCATGCAGTCAGACCGCAGGGTAATAAACCATCACTTTAATCCATTAATTCTCCATTATGGGCTAAGCATGTACTTAATTACTGAAAGGGCGACTTTGGACAGTGGCTTGGCCACTTACTGGCATGAAACAAAAGCTTATTGCTGCACCCTGGGCTTAGCCTAATGTCTTCATTGCACCCTCAGGGCCGTTCCTGAGGGCAGCAAAGTCAGATGAGACCCAGCAAAGGGGAAACACATTTAGCACCAGCATTTGGGACCTGTTGGGCACTGCTTGATCCTTGCCTTGCTTGCAATTCCCTGCTCAGTCATCTCTATTCCTGAGTGCTGCGATAGCACTCAGAAAAGGCCAAGCTGAGGAATAACTTTTGGCACAAGTTACAGGAGGTTGCTTAGCCAAAGCAATGGAATATGTACACAGATCTTCCTGGGGGCTGGGCATTTGTAAAATCAGATTGTAGCTTATTTATGCCAAGCACAGAAGGGATGGCAGAAAACAAACAGGGCTTCAAGACATTTTATTTTTTATTTTTTTACTTTTTTTTTCTACCCTCTCAGACTAGCTCCAATATCATCAGTGCAAAACATCTCAGTTCTCACACAAGTTATGCTCAGCTGCAGTGATCTCCCCTGTGCCCTCCCCATCACAGCCCCTCTCAAGGGCGTTGCAACAGCTGAGAATAACTGGAATGCAGGAGATCAGGTCCCCTTTCCCTCTCCCTGCCTCAAAATAGTCCCCATGGCTATGAAAACGAAGAAAGTAACGGCCTTTTCTGGTAGCTGGGTGCCACTTGGGAAGTCTCCCCAAAGTCACACTAATCAAGGTGGCAGAGGGAAACGTGAAGTGGCCAGTGCAGAAGGGATGTCCATCTCTTCAGTGCTTGCAAATTTAGGCTTTGCCAGGGCAAAACTGTCTTATAAATAAATAAATAAATAAATAAATAAATAGTTGCTGTTTTTCCTTCTCACCCCACCACTACAGCTCACACTCCCCTCAGATGTGCTGAGGTATCTGGTTTTGGAGCCATGCTACAAACAGGATCAGTTAAATGATCTCAGGCTAAAAATAAACCTCTCCTTTATTCATTTGCCTAAATCATTTGAATAACCCGGCTTACAACCCAGCCGCAAGAGCTATTGCATTGCCCAGGGCACAGGGCAAAGAAATGTGGTGTTGAGGAGGCAACTTGTGGCCGAGGGACTACTGAACTGAACCACAGGCTGATCCTCCCCTCCGGTGGGTTTTGCACAGCCAGGTAATTCCACTGTGTGGGGGGCTCCATGGTTACTAGTACCAGTTCTGCACACTACTGGATCAGGCTACAGTAGGAATTTATGCCCTGGCAAGCACAGATGCTCCACGGCACGTGAGAAAATGCATTAGGGACTGTGTCACTTCACATTTGTATGCAGGCCTTGTCTCATGGGAAGCAAAAGGATCCCTTCCCCCATGTAAAACTGCAAGAACAAAGTTACCCCTTCAACATTTCCAGATGCCTGAAGTGAAGTTCAAGGGGCAGAATTAAGCACCTAAATCAAGACTAGGTTATTAAAAGGATTCCTAGCATGTTTGAAAGAGTTTCTGGTGGAAACTTGTGGGTATTTTTGCAATGGTGACTTTCATTTTACTACATCTATATGGGAGGGGACCCCAGTCATGAATATGGTGGTCTTAGGCTCCTATGTCTGGGCATCACACAGATCATTCCCAGAGGTGCTAGTAAGACTTGCAGCCAGATCTACGGAAAAGACAAGGAAGGAAAAGCAGCTCTCACACACGCATTGCCATGCTAAGCACAAAACTAGGACTCCTCTCAGATGTTGCAATGTGGGCAGGAAGGGCAGGGTGGCAGAGGAGTTGTTTGACTGACTGTAAAAAAAAAGAACAGCTCAGGTGGGTCACAAAGAGAAAGAAATGCTCTGCGACCCACCAAAAGTATTGACTGAATTAATGTGGGGAGGGTCACACTTCATACAAAGGCAGTGGTGGAGATGAACGCCTGCAGATGGAAGCAAGTCTGAGCTAAAGCTTATCTAGCTGGTAGATTTAATGCTGCAAGTGCTAAGCTGTTGTGCATCTCTGGGGATCCCTTAAACCATTTATCTGGTTTAAGGATTAACTGCTCTTGGTTGTGTGCATAGACATCGCATTGACAGTTTGAGTTCAGTCATTTTACTAGCTTAGGTGTGCAGTAGTAGATGGAAATATAGTTGTCCTTGGATCTGGAAGTTGTACAGCTTTTCTAGTGCAATACAGAGCTAATAAGCTGTGTTGCACCCAGGCTAGATCTGTGAAAAATGAGCTTGGGCTTCTCACGTAGGGCTGGGGAGAACGTGCCCGGTTGAGCTTACAGAGCCCAGGGTGCTGCACGGAGCAGCCGCTCTGGTTCAGCCCCAGCTGCAGTGAATGAAAGCCACCATAATACCAAGAGCACAAAAAATGGGACAAATACATATCAGTGTAAACACATAAACAGGCATCTCCACAGATGGCAGCTCACACATCCACAGGACAGCCACTGCATGGGCACACAAACACCTGCATGCACTATATGCACATATATATGTCCTTATAACTCCCTGTGTCACAGGGAAATCCTTATATAATAAGATTTCTGAGCATACCATTGACAGCTCAGTGAAGTCTTTACCTGCTCTTTTCCTCCTGATGCTCTCTTTGCTCCATCTGAATTTATCTTTAACCTGAAACTCAGTATTAATGAGAACGATCTCACGAGGCTGCCGAACCTTTCTGTGACCGAAACAAAACACCCTACATATCCTGGGGCTTGCATAGTCTGCCTGTGTTTTGGGCAGCACCTTATGCCAACCCCAGGGGTAATAAATGGGGGATAACCCCCCCGTCAAAATGTGCCCTGTGACTTTAACAGGGACGCTGCAGCGGGGACAGCAAGCTTTGCCAGGCCAGGTGGAGGTAAGGCAAACACCTTACATCACTCATTTCATCCTTGCCAGTAATATCAGCACAATGGCTCATTATTCCTCTGCTTACACACAGGCTTTTGTACAATCACGCCGGTAGCAGCTGAGCATACTCACAGTGAAACCTCTGTCTTCACAACCTCGTCTCCACGGTGGGAAAAACGCTGTTGTGTTTTGGAGGCTGAAGTACTATGAGCCTCCCTCCCTTGGGTTATTTTGCAGAGAGCGCTGCTTGGATACAACAGCTGTGAAGACGAGTTATGTAGGATTAATCTTTCTGAGCAATGAGATGAGCTGAACAGCCGTAAGACAACGTGGTGCAAGGGAGATCCTGAATGGCAAAACCGAGGTTAGGCAAATGCCCCCTCCTTTCTCACCCACCAGGTTTGGAGAACATCTCCATGATGACTTAAGCCAAGGTCTCGACTTGGAGTGATCCTGGCGGTGGTGGATTGTTGCTGGTGGCCAGCAATAGGACTAGAGGAAATGGCCACAAATTGAAGGACCAAAAGTTCCACAGGAACGTAAGAAAAAAAAATCTTAACAGTGAGGGTGCCAGAGCCCTGGCACAGGCTGCCCAGGGAGGCTGTGGAGTCTCCTTCTCTGGAGATCTCCCAGACTCACTTGGATGCAGCCTGTGCCCCGTGCTCTGGGTCACCCTGCGTGTGCAGGGGGTTGGACGAGGTAATCTCTCAAGGTCCCTTCCAATCTTAGGCATTCTGTAATTCTAAGTAGCAATTTTAGGACTGCCCCAGTCAAGCTCTGGCAGAGCCCTCTGTGCAGCAGCACGAAAGGCCAGAGCTCTGTCTCTGTCCCTGCTCCTGGACCATGAGGCCTCTGCTGTGGATCAGAAAGGAAAACTTTGCACCAGCTGCAGCTGAGGTGGACATGTGTAAATCTGTATCCCTCGCCAGGACGGAGGGCCCAGCTGCCCCATCAAGGAGGCTGCTCGTCCAGCCTGACAGACTTTCTCCTAAAGCCAGACCTGGGCAGGGTGGGAGGTTTAATGAAACAGTTCCTGTGTTCGCTCTCAGAAATGCTGGGGATGCTGCCTGGCTAGACATCTCCAGGAGGATTAATGATTTTTTACTAATTATGTTTTACTCCTTTGGCTCCCTAAAGTGCCTGGGTTTGGGCTTGAGGACTCTGTAAGTCTGTTGCAGCAGTGATGAACCAGGCATGGCCTCTGCCTCCAGCTTCCCCTGCCAGGGAACGTGCGGCGCAGCATCGTGCCCAGGTACCTCTCACGGCACTAGAGGTTCCCGAAAAGCAGGGCCAAGGAGGGGAAATAACAGGGATACAAATCCCATCTCTCTCTGCACCGGCCCCGTTCTAAGGTGAGGAAGAGGCCTGGGGTGGAAAGTGGCACCTCCTCCTGCTCTGCCTCAGGAGCTGCTGTAGGGAAATGAAAACACGAGGGCCAAACATGAACATGGTCTTTTTATTTTAAATCAACGACAGTAGAAGCAAAGGGGGAAAATTGCACATTCACACTAAAAAAAAAAAACTTCTCATCGCCCACACTAGGAATGATCCAAGTCCAAGTTCTGAGTCAAAGCCCAGCCCCCCCTTCCCCGGCCCCGCGCGGCGGCCCCGTCACACAGGTCACCCGGCTCTCTCCCGGCAGGTACCCAAAGGTGTCTGCGCAGCAGAGGGAGCCGGGCGGGACAGCAGCCCCCCTGGGGACACAGTTCTGGCCCCGGGCAAGTTTTGTTCTTTCCCAGCCCTGGATAAGGGCAGGAGGGCTCAGGCCTGAGGCCCCAGCTGCTGTGAGCAGCTGAGGAACGAGGCGTGGGTCCATCCACAGCCTCCCTAGGAGAGCAAGCAGGCCCGGCAAGGACAGGCTGCAGCCCCCAGCCCGGCGCTGCTGCCCCGCGGCCGCTCTGCCCTCACAAGTCCCCGGCCGGCCCAGTCCCGGGCCTGGCGCTGCCACTGCCTCGGGAGGCCCCAAGGGCCCGTTCCTGCCTCGCACCCCGGCGAGGCCAGGCCCTTGCGCTCCCCCGGGAGCCTCTCCGTCCTTCCCTGCGCAGGGAGCACCTGCAAAGGCCGCAGGAGGGCAGAGCGGCAGCGGGGGGCAGGTGGCGCCCGGCTCCCATGAGCAAATGCCACAAAGGAGGCCAGCAAGCCCAGCGTGAGCCAGGGCCTCAGGCCCCAGGCCACATCCGCCAGCCCCGGGGCTGAGCTCCCCACGCCGAGGGGGATCATCAGCCCCCGGGAGCCGCCAGCCCCCCCGCCCTGGGGCGGCAGGGCCGGGCCCAGCCCCGCGAGCCCCTGCACGGAGGGACGGTGCCAACGCGGCCCCTGCGCCCCACGGCCCCCGGCCCTGCCCCGCACCTCCCGGGAGAGGCCCGTGTGTCCCGGCAGGTGAGAAAAACCACGCTGGCCGCCGCACCGTGCACGAGCTCCTGCTCTGTGTCCTCAGGAAAGTAAGAAAAAAAGATTTAAAAAACGGGTTTAGTCACATCCACATACAGCACATTTTAAAATAAGGACAGTTTGTTGCAGCCTGGCAGGAGCAGCTGGTCACAGCCCACGGCCGGGCTGCTCCGGCCCCGGGACGTCGCTGCCTTTCCCGGCGCAGCCGGTGCCCTCGGAGGGGACATGGGGCCCTGGTCTGTGACCAGCTCCTCGCCAGGCTGCAAGGGCACAGCTAAACTCTAGAACCAGCGCTGCGGGGTCTGGCAACCTCACTGAACCAAGCTTGAAGGAATTCCAAGGCAATTTAGCTTAAATATAAAAATAAATTTTTATTTTGTTAAAAAACGTTTAAATATTTTTTTCTTTTTTTTTTTTTTCTTTTTAATTTAGACTTCGGCAGACACACACACTCACACGGCTCGGAGAGTAAAAACGGGCAGCGAGGCGCTGCCGGGGCCGGGCGGAGGGGAGGCCGCTGCGGCCTCCCGCGCGGCCCCAGCCCCGCAGCCTCTTCCCCAGGCGTTCCCGGAGGCGGGAACGGCCCCCGCTCCCGGTGGGCTGGGAACGGGGGCTTGGGGCACAGCACCGCAGCTCTTGCGAGCTGGTAAAAAACCCCAAGGGATGGGGATGGGCTCCAGGTGAGAAAACACAGTGGGGGTCAGCAGGGACCCTCCTCTCCAGCCTCCTCCCGGGAGCAGCTCCCGAGGCACCGGCCCCGCGGGGCGGCAGAGCAGGGCGAGCAGAGGAGGCTGCGGCCACCCGTCCCCTCCAGCCCGCCGCCCTCCTCGCGCTCACCACAAGGGTTCACACTCAGCCAGCCCTAGTAGCCACGCAGTGATGCTACTGTCAACACCCAATTAGCCGGGGGGCCGCCGCCTCCTGAAGAGGTGACGGGCGCCCCATAAAAATCAACTCCAAACAACAAATCCGGCATAACCAACATGCCGCCACGCACACGGTTCAATTCTTCCTCCAAACTCGATTCAATGGGTGCATCAAAGGGGAGCACAAACAAAGCAGAGCAGACAAGGCTTTACAGAGAGCAGACAGGGTCGGCCCAGGGCCTGGCGAGGGCCGGGGCTGCCCGGCTGCAGGCAGCGCGGCCCCACACGGCGCTCGGAGCGCGGCCCCACGGGGCGCTCGGACCCGTCGCGCTCCTCCCGCTGAGGTCTGGTGCTCGGGCACAGCTGTCCCGTGCACGAGGCCTCAGCCGGAGCTTTGGTGGGAGATCTAAGTGGGCACAAGGGGGTCTTTGCCCAGCTGCAGAAGCTGGATCAGTTACCTATGGCACCAAAATGCTTATGCCCACCCCGTGGGGCCCCGCTGCCCTGAACACAGGCTAGTGCCCTGCCAAGATGACAACCAGCAGCTCGGAGCAGAACCCTGCAGAGCAAGAGCGTTCACCAGGCCGCACGCAGGGAAAGGCCTGAGGAGCTGGCGAAGGCCGCGGCGCTCGGCCGCGCGGGCGCCTCGGCTCCGCCGCCCGCCGCGCTGCGGGGCAGGGGCTGTCGGGGGCCGCGGGGGACACAGGCACAGCTAGAAGAAGCAAGGGGGAAAATTTACATAAGATGAAACATGGCAAAAGAAAATGAGGGAGGAAACGCTGCAGATATGTACAGAGGTTCATTCAGCCTCGGCTGTGGAACTGTTCAAGTACGAAGGGTTTGGTTTGTCCTCTCCCACCCCAGTCACTGCTACCCAGCAGAGCCTCCCGCCGGCAGAGGAGAGGGGGGCCCGGCCGCCACGCGCGGTGCCGCAGAGCCCCGGGCGGGCGCCGGCCCCGCGAGGTCACTTCTTGCGCGTGTGCTGCCTCCGCGCCTGCAGCCGCTGGCGAGCCCCGGTCTTGGATCCTGCGCCGATGGAAAACGCGGGAGTCGAGGGCCCTGCGAGCAGAAAGGCTGCCTAAGCTCCTCCCGCCTCACCCAGGGCTGCCGTTTGGCCTCCGCGGAGCCCAGGAGCTACCCAAGCGACAAGGGACAGCGCAGGCTCCAGGACACGGCCCGTCCAGGCCCCGCCGCCGGCCCTCCCGCCCAGCGGAGCCGCTCGGAGCCAGGGGGATCTCTTACCAAAGGAAGCTCCGACTCCCCCGAAGGCCGAGGTCGGAGTGCTGGGCGTCCCGAAGGACAGGCTGCTGCTCCCGCTGCCCACGGCTCCCGGCATGGGCGTGCTCTGCCCAAAGGTGGGAGCTGCAGTCCCTGCAAAACAAAACACCACTGAGAGAAAGACAACAGCAGAGTCCGGACTGAGGGCAACAAGTACTTCCTGCAACCAGTGGGATCCCTCACCATGAACTGCAGGAATATATTCCCCCAGGAGCAGCCTCGTCACCTCCGAAACTCCTTCTATCTAATGCAGGACGTTGGTCCCTCTTTTACTGCCTCATCATAATCTCCCAGCCCAGCTCCCAAGAGGGAGGCCCAGGAGGGTTTGCAGGCTGGGTCTTTCCAGACCAAAGAGCTTTTCTGCATGCGGGCTGCAACTCTGAGGGAGCGAGATAGTTCAGAGAAGGGCTCCAAGGGGCTGGGGAAACCTCAGGGAATGCACGAGAAGGGGCTGCAGTTGCTGGCGGGAAGCGTTTCTCCTCTCCAGGGAACTCCGCTTTCAAACACTGCCAAGACCTTGGCCCTGGAGGGCTCTTCTCTAGGGCCAGGAAGGACCTGGCTGGGTTCAGCGCTCACATTGAGCTAGAGAGCCCCCATATTTAGAGGGGCCAAGGAAGAGCAAAGTAAAGGATTGAGGGCTGAGAAGTGGGAGCCTGAACAGGGCGCGAGGCAAGGGCCTGCCCTGCACAAACAGCAGCCCACGGAGGGCTCCTCAGCCAGGAAACCCAGCGAGGAGAGCAGCTCCCCGCAGCCAGCCCTGCCGAGGGGCCTCACCTCCAAACACAGGCTTGTTGTCGGGAGTGCTGGGCACGGTGAAGGCGAAGGGTGAGCTCTGGCTCTGCGCCCCCAGTGCGCTCTGCGTCAGGGAGGCGCCGAAAGGCGCCGCCGCGGAGGCTGCTCCGCTCTGCGCGGCCCCGAAGTTGAAGGAGATGGCGGGGGAGCTGCTGCTCAGGGCAGGGGTGCCGATCCCAAAGGCACTGGCAGAGGGACCCGCCTGGGCAGACGCCCCGAAGGTGAACGGAGACGGAGTGGTGCCGAAGGCGGTGGTGCCGGTGCTGCTGCTTGTGGTCTGAGTGCTGGAGCCAAAGGCGGCCGTGGTGACAGTGGCAGTCCCGAAAGAGAAGACCGACGTGGTGGTTCCGAAGGCTGCCGGGGCGCTGCTGGTGCCGAAGGAGCCCTGGGTGCTGGCTGCGCCGAACGGCGGCTGCGCGCTGCTGCCGAATGGCGCCTGCGCGGCCGGCTGCGCCGCGGCGGCTCCGAAAGCGAAGGAGGGGCCGAAGCCGCCGGGGCCGGCGGGCGCTTTGCTGGCGGGCGCCTGGCTCTCCGCGGCAGCGGTGCTGAAAGCCGATGGAGCCGCTGCGGCCGGGTACGGCGGCGGCGCCTTCGCGCTCGCGCTGAACGCGCTGCCAAAAGCCGTCACTGAGGAGCCAAACGTCAGCACGGACTGAGTGGTGGTGGCGGCTGGGGCAGACGTCAGCGCAGTGCCTCCAAAAATGCTAAAGCCCACAGCACTGGTGGCAGCAGTTGTGTTTGAAGGTGCTTGGCCAAAGGCAGAGCCTCCTGGGACACTGGTGGTGGTGGTGGAGACTGGGGCTGGAGCTGGTTTTCCGAACTGGAACACGGGCCCCGAGGCTGCAAAGCTGCCGTCTGTGCTGGGAGCCGAGCTGGCTGGGCCTCCGAACAGGAACGGCTGAGACGCACTGGTGGTCGTGGCAGTGGTAACAGTCAGGCTGGTAGTAGGGCCAGTGGAGGCAGGTGGGTTGAGTCCAAAGCTGAAGACCGGTTTAGTGGTGGCATCTGTGGAAGAACTCAGTGTGGTGGCAGTGGTGGCCGCAGTGGTGAAGATGCCGGCAGGGAGGCCCGTGAACACGGCCGGGGGGGTCGTGGAGGCTGTTGTGAGCTCTGCAGTGGAGGCCGGCTGCGCCGCCGGTTTGAACACGAAAGGAGAGGCCTTCGCTGGAGACGAAGCTGCTGTCACGCTGCCAAAGATGGGCTTGAACATGGTGGCGGGAGCAGACGTCGAGGAAGGGCCTGAGCTCGCAGGCATGACCACAGCAGAGGCAACAGTCGTAGAGGGCGCTGGGCTCTCGCTTTTCAGCGGAGCTCCAAAGATGGGTTTGAAGACAGGGGTTGTGATGGGGGCAGCAGCTGGTGCTGTCGTTGGCGGCTGGCTGGCTGGAGGGGTGCTCAGCATACCAAAAAGGACGCTTGGCTTTGGGAAGGAGGAAGGTTTGCTGAGGGTCTGGCCCAGCTCTGTGGATGAAGGGGTTGCCAGGCTGCCAGCAGGCTGTGCCCCAGAGGCCGGAGGGGCAGACGGGGCAGTTATGCTTAATATGGGCACTGGCTTGGTCTCAGCAGAAGTCACTGGTAGCAAACTGGACTCCAGCGACACAGGCGGAGCAGGCAGCTGCGGCGCTGATGAAGACGGTGGAGACGCTACTGCAACTCCAGAAGAGTCTGGAAAGGGGTAGAGAAGTGATTTAGAGACAGGGATCATACACAGACAGCCCTGGTGCCAGCCAACGCAGTGGTGCCAAAGCTCCCGGAGCAGCAGCTCCCAGAGCAGGCAGACAGAGCCTTCCACGCTCCGCATCTCAGGAGAGGAGCACGGAGAGCCCCTCTTGAGGCTCCCACGCCCTGCCACAGCGCCCCTCCTTCTCACCTGCTGGCATGGGGGCAGGCTGGCTGCTCTGCATCTTCTTCAGGCTGTCCAAGAGCGAGTTGCTGCTGGCAGGTGCAGTTGTTGACACAGGTGCAGGCCCTGAGGAGGTCACTGTGAACACTGGTGGCCTGGATGGAGGCATAGTCTCTGCAGTGGTGCTGGGGGCAGCGTCTGCTGGAAAGAGGCAAGAAATCAGTGTCCATAACACACCGCAGGGCATTATCCATGAGTGGAGCTTCCACAGGGACCAGGAAGCTGCAGGAATATCCCACAGCTCAGAAGGTGGAAAGCCTCACTCGTCAGACTAACTCCCTGCACACTCTGGGGCATTTACAGCATCTCCAGCTTCAAGGAAGAGACCAGATTCCCTAGGGAGGCTCCCCAGCCTGCATTACACAGACTGCCCGCTGCCCTGGCAGCCCCACCTCTAGGTTTCCCAACTCAGCTCTGCTCCCTGCTGACCCCTTCACACGCCCAGTCTGCCCGGGGGCGCAGTCCTTACCAGCCTTATCCTCCAAGACTTTGTTGAACCACTGCAACGCTGCCTTCTTCTCCGCATCCAGGTCCTCTGAGGTGATGGAATATCCCAGCTGGGGCGGTGGAGGCTGCCAAGAAAGAGCAGCAGCTTAGCTTCTTCTCAGGGAAGCTGGACGAACCTCTCTGAACGTGTGGTGAAGTCTGGCCGTCGCAAGCCCCGTCAAGCAGGTGGTTCTGCCACAGCAGGCTCCCGCAGAGCTCCAGTCCCACCTATCCTGGTGCCCGGCTTGGCGCTGAGGGCTCGGCAGCCTTCCCCAGGCCGTTACCTGGTCCGGAAGCAGGCAGCACAATCACGCACAGCCCACCAGACACGGGGGCTGGGGATAGCGTCACTTCCCACTCCGCCAAGGACGGGGCCTCCTTCCTGAGGGCAGGCAGGTCAGTCTCCCCCCAGCCCTGCAGAAATTGCAGTGAGCACATTCTATCGCCAGAGGAGGGCACAAGGGGCTGCGAGACAGCGACGTACCAGAGCGAGCTGATCGCCCCGGCGAGATGACAGCAACTGGATCTTCCGCTTGCGCTTCCCACTGCTTCCCGACACAGACGGCGAGCTCAGGGAATTCTGCTTCTTCCGCACGGGCGTCTCCACCACTACAGAGAGAGACAAGTCAGAACTGCCTCTAGGCAGAGGAGGAACTTGACTCCTAGCAGTATCTCAGTCCCTTCTGAAAGGGACACAGGGGACTCCTCTCCAGATGACCCAAACCCAGAGGGCAGCAGAAAATGCTGCTGGCCTGGGACCAGCATGTTCTTAATGGCCAGGAAACACCTCAAGCCAATCCCACCTGCAGACCTCAACTCTACCATGCTGCGTTCTCAAGCGGATCACGTATCCAACCTTGGCCCACAGCTGGTACAAGCCAGAACTCACCTTTTTCAGTCTGAAGCTCCTTGTCTGATTTCACTGGAGTAGAAGTGTTCGAGTGAAGAGATTCCTCTTCCCTGCGCAAAGGGAAGACAGACAGTTAGGGTCAATCCTCAAGCTTGGCCTCATTCCTAGAAGGAACAGGCCAAACACACTAAGATTCCAACCAGCACCTTTGCCTCAGCCAAACAACTGGACTCTACATAGCGCCTGGAACAGGTGGGCATTAACATCATCTCCAGCCTCAAGGACCAGACAGGACTTTGTAAGGGAGACCCTCCAGCCTGTGTTACAGGCTCCTCACCGCCCCGGCAGCCTCATCCCGGGCCTTCTTAGCCCTGCTCCTCACTGCCCCTTCAGGCTCCTAGTCTGCCCAAGGGTACCTGGGTGGCACCCGCTGCGTCAGCCGGAAAGCAGCTCCAAGCAGAGGAGCTGCTCCCATCTCTGAGATCAGCGCTTGGTCTGGTAACCTGCACTGCTTCGCAGGGCTGACAATAGCTTCAAGCAGCATTCAGAGGTCCCAGATGGGAAATACCACTTCCCACGGGCCTCTCAGGCCCGCCCTTTCCACCTAAACGGCAGCTTTTGTTCTGAGTGTTTCTTCCCCATGGAATCAAGTTCCTCTCCGAGCTGAGAGAGAGAGGAACAAGGGCATAAGCTCTAAGCAAAGCACTGAAATGCCAGTGTGCTATCCTGCACAGGATATACGCCCTGTGAATCCCTTCTGATGCTATTACTGCAATAATCAGGGCCTGATATTCCTATTATCAGGGCTCTTCCTGAGTTTCAGTCACTGAGGCGATCCAGACAGTGCCACTGCCACACAATACGGTTGCATTTGGGGTAGGCCCTGACTCCTTAAATGTTTAACACGGTACTAGACCAGGACAGGGGACCTCAGCAGGGCAGTTCTGCTTCTCCAGGGCTACGGCCAGGACACCAGCGCAGCAAGGTGGCACAGATACAAACCAACAGCAAATGAACAGGGCTCCCACGCAGGCAGGTCACCCAGCAGTCTCATCTTGGTGACAAGATGCTCTGATGGTCCTAACTCCCTCGAGAGGGGTCCATAGCTACCAGGACCGCTGGAAAGACGCCCTGCTCTCCTTCAGCCTGGGGCTGAGCAGCCGCGGCTCCCGGGAAGGGCGGTTAGTTACCTGGCTTTCTTGAGAGGCCACTCCGGCGTCTGGGAGCGGGACGACGCTGGACTGGACAGCGGGGACATGCTCACACCGCTTGTCTTCCATAGCTGGAAGCCAAAAGACCAGCAGCAATTTAGAGCAGGAGATGGGAGACAGTAAGTGTTCTATACTAGTGTTCTATACTCCTTCTTGCTCGCACATTAAATGCCATCTTCCAGAACCTCAGCTAATGAGTCTATTGCCTCATTCTAGTCTATCACCACGTAACTCCTCTCCACCTTCAGTGGAGTGAAGTAGGGTCTGCGCACCCCGGAGTGATTACACCTCAGGAGCAGGAGCCTCTGGACTCTTCACAGGCCAGCCCGGCACTCAGAGTGCACCAAGGAAGAGGACTTGTCCTCTTGCCTTTGCACAGCACAAGCTGCCTCAGCTGCCCACGAGCGCACAGGGCCATTTCCTTGCCAGCGCACGACAGACAGACCCCAAACCTCAAAAGTTTTAGGACTCAGCCCAGTCAGAGAAAACCCTAGAACCGTTCCTGAGGGATCACAGAGGGAGGCAGCCTCCCTCCCCACAGAGAGCAGAGCTCCAGGAACCATGACTGTTTCGCTGTCAGATCCGCAGCCCTGACCCACGAGTCTTTCTTGAGCAGTGTTTTGTTCGTGCAGCTCCGCAGCTGCCAAGGGGGCTCAGGTCAGAGCTGGAACACGGAGCTCTGATACTTGCTGACTCCAACTGATTGGAAGTAGTGCAGCAGAAAGATTCGTTTCCTCCACCTGGATCTAACCCAGTAGAGTGGCCAAGGCTAAGAGGGAGAAACATCAAGGACCTTCAGCATCCCAAGCGCTGCAGGAGGATGTCTCCGATGGGGAACACCGCAGAAGCGGGCGCTGGACGACAGTAACGCGGCTCCCGGCTGTCTGCCCACCACGCAGCCAGACCAAGAGGCCTGGAGACTCGCCGGGGTGTTTGCTGCCGGACACCGGACAATGCTGCTCTCGTCCTGGGAGCCCAGGCTTGGAGTCACACGGGCGGTCCCAATGGAGGGCTGAGCTGCTCCGCGCGGCCCCAGGCTCCAGGGGGAGCGAGGGCAAAGCTGCTTCCTACCTGCGCGAGGCCTCGGCTCGAGCTGTAGGAGCTGGCGATGGCGTTGCGGACGGAGCTGGGGATCCCGCCAGCACACGTGGTGCTCAGGGAGCTCATGGAAGAGGTGCGAGACCTCTTGTTTGAGCAGTCGTCCAGGCAGTGGGAAACAAGGCCCCTCTTCAGAGAGCCAGGCCTGCGGGAGGTTATGAACAGTTTTATGAGCCCCCCATCCGCTCCCAGGTCCTGTGAAAGCAGCGAGGTTGACACAACCAACTCGGCTCTTTCTTACAGCACACGGCTGAGAGAAAGACCTCAGAGCAGCACAGCCCGAAGCCCATCGGCATGTGCTCGGAGCACCCATGGTGGGTGACAGGCAAAAGGAAAGGCCACAACCCCTCCTGCTCCCCACAACTGTAAACCAAGCATCTTTTCCAGAGCCTGCAGGAGCCTAGGGATTCACCTCCCACCTAAGGGCAGCCCCCGTGGGCCTGATGGGCACTTACTTGGGTATGAGCGAGGCAGGGGCACCATTGGCTACAAGCGGCTCAAACGCTGACTGGCCGCTCCCGCTGCTGTCGTGGCGCCTGCAGGGGAGAGGACAAGGGCATTTGATAGCCAAGAAGTGGCCAATCCTCCCCTACACAAACCCTGCCTTCCTCCTGCCACCCAGCACCTGGGAGGGAGCTTCCCCATCCACGCGGTGCCAACCTCTCCTCGCCCAGGCTGCAGCCTTCTCCGCCCGCCCAGTCCTGGCCCCACTCATTCCCATCCCCGGCTGCCTCTGCCCCAGCACCAGCAGCCCCACTGTCTGACCTGCTACGCAGAGCAGTATTCAGTTACTTCAGCCTTTCCCCACTTCCTTTGTTCCAAGTCAAAAATATTTCAGACTCACTTAGCAGGTCATTCTGCAATGACCTCCAAAACCTGTTTTTCACACCTTTTCCTAGACAGTGCCATCGACAACTTGAGCTAAAAATTGGACCCACCTTCCTACAATTTTCATGACCAAAGCCCAAATGTCTTACGAATAGATTCCACAGTAGAAGGAGAGGCGCAAGATCAGTCCTGTTGCTTCGTCCACACACTCCCCTTGAAGCTGTGAGCAGGCCGACCCACCTGCCTGGGTGGCCTGATGATCTCCGGCTGGCACAGGTTCCTTTCTACCCTCAAAGGTCACTGGATTTTTTGCCTATGAGCATTATTTCGTGCTCTCCAGGTGATGAACATCTTTAACATCCACTTTTGTGGCACAGTGGGGTATTGGTGAATTAAAATAAGATAATAAAAGAGATAATAATAATAGAAGGGGAGAGCATATTCTGTCAGCACCCTCATCCTGTGTCATCCTAGAGACTCAGGTCTCCTCACGGTCAGGTTCCCCAACCTGAGATAAGGGTTTAAGGGTAGAGGTCGGTGGGGGAAGATCCATCAAGTGGTGGAATGTACAAATCGCGTGAGCTGCTGCAATCCCCCTCGAGTCTGTTCCCGCAGCAGCGGCAGCCGGGGGCTCCCGCAGGGCCCGGCCGTCCCTCCGCGCTCCGCCACAGGCCGGGACAACGCACACGGGCGGCACCTGCCCCGCACAGACCGGACCCCGAGGGGCAGCCCTGGTGTGTGAGGGCCAGCGCAGGGCAGCAGGCAAAGCGCCTGTGGGCGCGCGAGGGGACGGGGCAGGAAGCGCAGCGCTGGGCCCGGCGCTCCTGAACGGCCCCAGCAGAGCCTGACGTCCAGCACTCGCACCCTGTCCCTCCCAAGGGCCCTGGCAAGAGACACTGCACCCTCATTTCGGGAAGCTCGGTGCTGGAAAGCACTGACCTTGAACTAACAAAAGCAAAAGATAGCCCCTCTTGTTTGCTCTTTGGCTTTAACCTCCTTTTGCCAGTTAACACACATAGAGGAGGAACCCAGAGCTCTTCATAGTGTGATGCTTCCACACTGAATTTCAGACACGGGGACCCCACTTCTCCTTGAAGACTGGGCCTGGCTGAAGGATCAAGACACCAGGACCCAGGACGACGGGCCAAGTTCCACTGGGCTGCCCCGAATGACAGAAGCCTTTACTAAGAGGTGGGAAACCCTCCAGTGAAGCCTCCACAGCCTCCCTCAAGCTGCACTCCAGACCTCTCACAATACCCAACACCATAAGAGAACACACTTGACCCACAAGCTGGCACAGGTAGAAATTTAAACCATCTCCTCTGATCCCAAGGACCAGGAAGAGCTTTGGAGGAATTTCTGAGGCGCACAAAGGGCAGGTAGGACTCGGCAGCTCGCTTTCTGCAGCACGGGTCCGTGCTGGATGGTGCCACCACTGATGCGCCAGCCCCATGTGCCACCTTCTCAGTGCACGGGCGGTGACCTGCACTGCTGGTCAGCACGAGCTTTCATTCGTTACCTCCTCTTGCTCTCCTGGTCGCTGCCGAAGGCCTGGTCCTCCTCCTCCGCCTCCTCCACAGCCCTCTTCCTGCTCTCCTTGATGGCATTCAGCACCGTCTCTTTTGCACATGGGTCCAGGCTGCTGTTGGGCGCAAAGGCCACGGGCGAGACCAGCTGCTCCAGCCTGCGGAGGGCACCAAGGCGTGAGGAAACGGGGACCCCTCGGGGTGCCGGAGCCCCAGGGCAGGAGCCCCCTCCCCGTGCAGCGCCAGCCGCCCCCATGCCCCGCGGGACAGGGGAAGGGGCTCCGGGGGCAGCCGCTTCCGCAGCCTGTGACCCGCAATCCCTCCCATGGCAACGGAGCAGCACCGGGGAGCGGGACGAAGGGGAGCCGGGCGGACAGGGGCGACCCCCGCGCCGCGGGGGGAGCGGGGGGCGGGCCCGGCCCGGGGGCTCTCCCGGGCCCCCTGGTCCCGCGCCCCCCCCCGCAGCGGCGGCTCCCCCCGCTCCTCCCGGTACTCACGCGGGGCGGCGCGGCGGGCCG
>JAVCKT010103232.1:3088-26486 GCA_032273925.1 Rhynchotus rufescens
GAAAGAAAAAAACATTGATCAGACCATTATTTCAACTTCATTCATAAGTTAAGGACTATTATATCTACATCGTAGTACCTGGCTTCCTGGGCAAAGGATGCTTGCACTGTTAAATGCCGTTTGAGAAGAACTTGTCAAGGCTGTTGTGAGTACAAGTATCTAGTCATCTGCTTCACCAAAAGAAGACTCTAAAGTCTTCCGAATAATGCATGTGGAATAAGGCCCATAAACTCTGAGCACACTCTGAAATAAGGCTCTGAACACACTCAGAAAAAAAAATCACTGAAGGTACCAGTGAAACCCAAATGAACCTGCACTCCTCTCTGATCTTTTAGCCTATATTTGTATTAGTAAAGTGACACACTAAAGACAAAAGAAGTCACAATGAGTGAAAGGAATCTCACTTGGCAGGAAAGTCCTACTTCCTACTCTTCTCTCATTTTTTCCTCATCTATGCGTTCATATTCTGTCAATCTCCTTTCCTTCCTTCTTCCAGCATTGACAGTAGGCAGACTTTTCTATGGGCCAGCTCAACTCACTGCTAACAGAAAATTATCTCTTTTTGCTGGACTTATTTTTTTTTTTTTTTCGTGAGTGAAATTAGCTCCTAGAAATACCGTATTAAATCCAGGGAAGAATAGCAAGGGTAGGTCACAGTGTGTGTATCAGCAGTGCTGGGCTCAATTGACTTTACCAGATCTATGAAACAACCACCTGAGGTCGAACTGTATATCTGTCAAATAAAGGCAGTGAAAATGCCTACCAATAAGATCCCATAAACTGTTGTTAAAAGTGCTGCTACAATTAGTAATGTAGGTAAAGACTTCAGCGTAGTGCTATTCAAAATCTTTATTCACTGCAAATATGCTGCTGCTGATGAGTAATAAATAGTCAAAATATAGTTGGAATATTGAGGATAGCTTAAGCTATTTTTAGTATTTAATCATGGATAATAAGAAAAACCACTGATGGTAGTGTTCATTTTCCTATTTAATGTAGTTATTACTTCTGTTTCTTAGTTAAAAAGACTGCTTTTTATAGCAACTTTTACAGATAATTCCCATTTTGCATCAGAGCTTAATCAGGAACATTCTGTAGTTCATTAAAAAATACATACTTATATTCTGAACATTTGCCTGAAGCTATACACTTGTTTCTGAACACCATAAGATTCACCAACACAGTCTTATCTCTGAATTCCTGTGCTAAGACATGTTAGGAAATTTTTAATTTTTAACATTATACTCAAAACACTGTAGTAAAATTAGGAAGTTTTGTTATTCCATTACGATTGGAATATCATAGTTTAACATTCACAAAAGGTATTTCAGGGTGTGGCTCCCACTAGCTATCTTGCTTAAGGTAATAAGAAAGGCCTTTGAGGAACAAGCACTGAGCTTAAACCTGTCAAATCCAAGAATAGGTTCCTAACCACTGGACTTACCTTCCTTGTCTCATTAATATTGTAAAAAATATTTCACTTAACAAATATTTCACTGGATTGGTGTGTAGCAAAAATTTAATGTAATAAAAGTTTTGGATGTAGATCACAGAGGGCAGAAAGGATATAATAGTGGCTGATGCATATGATGCCTTTTATAACTGAGGATATGAAAGTCCTAAAGTTTTGAAAAAGATCATGTCCATGACATGGTTAAGACAAGGTTAAACTGAGGAATAATGTATTATGCTGAAGCCCTGAGGACTTAAAATCTGGGGAGTGGGGGCATTCCTCTGAATGAAAAATGAGACTACTCTGTATATTAACTTAGCTTTGCTGTAGAATTTGTTGATGTCCATCTTACTCAGAAAGCAGGTCTGATGTCATTCTGTGCATCTATTTGGAGTATATAACATATATATAAGCTAAATCAACTTTGAGGCAAAAATATAGGCGATCATATCTAAATGTTTAAGATATAGGATGCTATTTTCTTTGTATTACAGTCTCACTTTGCTATATTAATGCTTAAATATGTCTCAGCCTTTCTATTCAGTTATGAATATAATCATGACTTTGAATTTTGTAGCTTTATTTTATGTGAAATCAATTTGGTAAAGATATTTAGAGGTACTTTGTGTGACTTTTTTATGGTTAAGGAAGGAAATTTAAAACATAAGTACATAAATGACTTATCAAATAACTTGCAAATTATAAAGCTTTTTTGTCATAAAAGGAATTCTTGATGGAATTTATAATTTCCTAGGCTGACTATAGAAAATCAGCCTAAAAGAAAAAGTTGAATTCCCAACAGCTATTTTCTCTACAAAAAAATATAGTCTACAGAACATGCATTATTCTTATCTGCCTTCTTCAAAAAGCCTTAAACATCATTTTAACGTTAAAGGGCTTTGGAATAATGGCCTCTAGCCTGGTGTGATGCATTTACCTAGGACAGCAGGTATATACATGGATACATCTGTATTGCCTTTTGAGAAAGATCCTCAGGTGGTCCTAGGCCCACTCTCAGGCTGATCCAAAATGCTATCCTTTGGGAACCCACGGAAGACGTCAGGCTTTGCAGGGGTCAGCTTCATGCACAGAAAGGCTACGGAGGGTGAAGAATGCCATGTATATGATCTGCTGGAAATCACTCTTTCAGAGTGGTATATAAGTGATTGCCTTAGAGATCTTCAAAAACATGTAAGTTGTTGCTGTTTTTATCAACATTAAAGTTACTAAAATTAGACAAAACACACAAAACATACTAGTCTTACTTTACAGAATAGAATTTTATCTCAACAAATTTGTATTTTCATAATGTAATATCTAGCTTTTTATTTTCATGAACAGATTATTTATAAAAATAATTATATTGAATTTAAGTGTTTAAGAACTTAAGTGTTGTTATTTTAGTAATTCAATGGGTAATGTATTTTCTCTATTTTATTTTTATTTAGTGCTAAAATAAGAGATCCTCAAGCACTTTACGATAAGTAAACAAAAGACTTAAATATCAGAATTTAAGAGAGATATTAATCAGATAGTCTTGAAAAAAATCAGGCTAGTTAGAAATCCACAGTCTATTAAAAGGCAGAAAAAGATCTGTTGAACATATTGCAGTATTTTTCTCATTCTTATAGTCAAAGTCTACCCAAAAAAGAAAAGCCTTTTTGCTAAATCAATCATGGTAAAGAGACTGGAGTTGATTGTGGATCTGTACCCTGTGACTCATAACAGAACAGTAAGCATGATTAGATAATCCGTGTCATTTAATATAGTAGTGATTTAACCAATAAGAAGTTTCAGAAATTTTTTCTTAAGTTTATCCTTTAATGATTCAGTTGGAGATATTATAGTGAAGATCTGTAACAGGCAAAGTACTTTTTATTATATATATATTTTAATGGAACTCTAACTTTTCTTGGTGCAGATGCCATTTAGCTTTCCAAGATTCTGTCAATGCATACACTATCATTGTCACTTCTGCATATCAGTCTATCAGAGCCTCGAGAACTAAGGAAATCTAGCACTCTTACTAACTGCTAAGGATATGATTCAAAGCACAGTAATCTTGGAATAACTGTAGTACCTACCAGGCTGTTTCTTAAGTCTCTAGATACTTACTGAGATTTTACTGTGTTCAAAAGAGCTTGAAAAAGTGAAATTACAAGAAAGGGATAAAACAGTAATTTTTCATTTCTCAAGCATTTGCTCTACAGAGACTGAAATGGCCAAGAATGCTGTGGATTTCATCCACTACATGGTCTGTATGTCTGTAGAAAGTGATAAACATTTGACACAGGTCAGTAAAAGCCTGAGAACCAGTTAAAGCAGAACTGACAGTGTAGGTTGTGCAGTCATCTTAAACATGTTGGGCCTAGAGGGGACATTCTTGCACAACTGGCTGTGTAAACCAAATCTCCTCAGGTCCCTCCAAGCCAACTCCTCTTGCTTCTTCCTGCCCCCACATTCCAGAGATGGTGCAAGAAGGGCCAGTTTCCTCCTCTAGGTGCTAGAATATTTGGTTTGTAAACAGACAACTATTTCAGATACAAAAGATTAATTTTGCAATAAAACGCTGTTAAAAAGGAAAGAATAATTTCATCTTCAAAGGCAATGTAACTGGTAACAGATATTTTAAAAGATATAATAGGTATCAGGAAGAGTATGCTTCAAGAGACTATAAGCAATGTCACCTGTGTCTGTCACATGGCTTAAATATGTACAGTTAGACTTGAAGTGGAAGAATAAAAATGGCATTGCTTTCTAAATTAAAAAAAAATCAATATTTTTTCTTTTCAGAACTGAAAGCTGTGGTTCAATACTTCGGTATCAAATAAGAGCTATTTTTCTATATGCCTACTTGAACAGTAAGAGAATGAATGAAGAGCTCAGAATCCAGCTTGGTGGATTCACCAGCTTGGTGAAGTAGAAAAAAACCAACAATTATTCCAAGGAAGAGATAAGTTGTAAGTATATGAGTTCACAAATAACACAAAAGATGTTTTTCTATTTGTAGATAGTGAAAACAACTTATTAATGTTATCTGGAAACATTTCATATAGCAGGTGCTTACACAGAATGTTGCAAACTACTTGCCTATGGCAAATATTAAGACATTTACATTATTTTAAAGTAATTGTTAATATTCTAATGTTTATTTGCTTTATTCCAGCTCAGATATGCTTCTTAAAGTAGCCTAGATTTGGAATTGCACTGATGTGGGAATAATGTGAGTGGCCACACATTATAGTCTCAAGTCCTAATCACAGCCTAGGCTCTGGTTTGCCTCATAAGTAAAAATCTTCTCTAAGTCAGTAGTGAAGAGCAGCTTTTTTTGTGGCTTCCTTTTGTAACCTGCTTGTACTGGGTAGACAAAAAGCAAAAAAGCATATTGAAGTTAAAGATCATTTGGAGTCATGATAGACTTAAATGTGAAAATGAAGAGAGAAAAAATGAGGGAAGAGAAAGCAGACAGAAGAGAATGAGGCACAGAAAGATGGACAGGCTCTGGGAAACTCCCACTGATGTAAACTTGGTCAGAAGACTTTTCATTAACCACCCTCTGCCCTTGTGCTCTTCAGCTTTCCCTCAGCAGAGTGATCTAGTCACCCTTCTGTTAGTCAAGTCTCTATATTTGTTACTTCTGCAAGGAAGAGAAATCTCACCCTACAGCAGGAGTACCCTGTGCCAGGAGAGATGCCATGTTAGGAAGATGAGTCCTGTTTTTCTGTTTATTTCAGTATGGAAAAAAAAATAGGGTGAAAAAATTTTAGCATGGATGGATCCTGGAAAACTATGCTGATATAAGCAGATGAATATGTGTGTGAATATTATGAATACTACTGTTGCAAATATCTGTTAGCTCTGCAGAACTCATCTTGTTATTTTCTGTATTTTTTCAAGTATGACAGTAGCATAAACAACACATTTTTTTTCCCTAAAACTATAGTAGAATTATTGGTATTAAGCCACTCAGCTTGCATGCTGTCTTGCATTTGACAGTCCATTACAAACATGATGCATTTCTTCTGCATAAGCTTCAGTAGGTCTTATTGCAAATTTTGCTATTTTTGCCCATCTATGTAAAATAAATATTTCATTTATTCAGGTAAGAAAATGATTGTTTTTTTCTCCTTTTAAGAGCTGGAATGGTTGGCACCATTATTTGAATCCAGATAGAACTATAATTTGAGTAATAACTTTATAAATTTATGATGTTTTCTTTAAATACTTGTGTTCCAGTAGTCAGGACCAAGAATTCCACATCTATGAATGCTGAATGTAAAATTGTGACATACAGTCAACAAAGCTCATGTTTTTAGCTGTGCTTAAAAATAATGATCTCAAGTTGTTGTTATGCTCTTGCTGACAGAGTTACATTTGAAAGATAATTTATTTAAAAATAGAAACATTCATTCGTTGCTTAAAATGGACCACATTTTTAGAATCATCTCCTCCACATTTTAATTCTATAGTACTAGTAGTATTTTATTTGTACTAGTGATTTTAAATAGGTGGGATTTGTGACAGGATTCCACATACATGTGACTTCTCGCAAAAATAACAGCATAAAATTGCAGAAATGGAGACCTTCTTAAAGTTAAGATTAAAATGTATTCTTCTGTGTAGAAATAATAAACACAGAAAGTGTCAGTCTTTAGTGAGAAGTTTAGACAAGAAGAAAAGAAAGAAGTATTGGAAAAATACTATCTCTAGAAATAATTTTTCAGCACATCTGCTATAATGATTTAGTAGAAGGGAAGAGCAACCATCAGCTATATATTCTGGACTTTCCTTCTAACTTTTTCTCTATAAATAAGCTAGAGCACAATTGTTCTAAGAGGAAATCAGCTTTGTTTAAGAAGCAGCCAACAACTGTCCCAGCTACTGTGAATAGGCACAGCAAACAGACATTCATGGACAAATGCTAGCAAGGCTATGCCTTATTCATCTTGAGCAAAATTCCCCAATTATCTACTAGAAACACTTACATTTGTTCAGTGTCTTTGGTTCTCTGGTTTTTTTAATTACTGCAGTAGTGAGAGCTACAGTTTTGTATACTATAAGACTACAGTTATCGTAGTAGGTATTCCTGTGGTGAAGATGTGAACTTTTTTTTTACTCTTTATTTTCTCTAGTGTTAGGGTTTGGCTTTTAGAGAAATGCATTAAACAAATTAATGATTTCTGGGTCAGAATTAGTGTAGTGAGATCATGAAGCAGTTAAATAGGCGTACTAAAGGCAAGTAATAGTGGGATGAAAATATATGGGCATTGAATGTAATTCTCCAGATTGTATGAAGCAAATGAAAATATTTATTGTTTCATTGATTCTCATACTCTTTCCTTTTTTTTTTTTTCTTTTTTTTTTTTTCAGACTATCAGTCTTTATCAGGTTCTATAGGCAAATGAAGGAGCCCAGAGTCTAATGGATTTCAGAGACTAATAGGAGCCTATTCCATTTAATAACCAACCCTAGTGGTCTTAGAGGTCATATTACATTAATAGCTAACATGTATTAGCTTTAGTTTAGTCTGCTGAATTATTCTGGGTCTTTAGTCTGCAATTTGGGCAGTAACTCTGCTGAAATCTCTAAGTTAAATATTATTAAAGCATTTTCCTCCAATATCGATATAAATATCATCTGAAAAGTCTAGTCAACTGATGCTAAGGCTACCTACAAAATCCTGACTTTTCTTTGCCAGAGAGCAGAGAAGAGATAGGAGAGTGAAATAATTCTGGGGAAATTGTTAAAAAAGCTTTACCAGGATGAAAAAGAGGTAGTAAAATGGTTATGATACAAAGTTTTCATTTTATTTTTGTCAGATAATTCACTAAGTTGATAGGGAAAGACACACCTATACTAACATACAGCCTTCTTGCTTTCTTCAGGACTCTATCAGAGCGTTTGAATATAGAGATTTTTGCATCTATTTACTAAAACCACTATCAGGAATATTTGGGAAAGGCATCCCCCTAAATAGTGTAGATTTCAGAATCGTTCTTCAGAGATGGCCATGCTCATTAATATTTAAAATAAAGATTATCACACTGGGCTTTAAAGTCTATTATTAAAGCTCTCCAAATAGAAGGCTAATAACACTTTGCCCAGCATAACCACCAGATAAAAACACATTATACTTTCTTCAAAACACTGTCTATGAATACAGTTGGTATTGTTGCCAGAAGAATGTTATATGATTTTGACTGAGGGGTAGAAACAACCAAAACCAAGGAATACGGCAGAAATAGTGTCTATAGGTAGTTCTCAGTGGGAAGAAAGGAGGACTATAAGACCTTCTTTATGCTATCAAAACATGGTATGGATATATGTGTGTATGTGTGTGTGTGTGTGTTAATTTACATATTTTTTGCCCTGTAAATCCTTATTTACTTGAAATGTATTCCAGTAACTGCAATACACTAACTACAGGGAATAAGAGCAGTCCACTCAAGAGTTATAAAAGCACTGTCCATGGTGCTGGAAAGAAATCATCTGCAACACTAATGTCTGAGTCAGGGTTATGGGAAAAGACCATTTCCCGATTTTCAGGTTAACTGAAGCAGAATTAGGAGTGAGATGCCTTTAAAGGAAAAAAAAAAAAAAAAAGAAAGAAAAGGAAAAAAAGAAAAAATCCTAGTCAGTCTTTTTTTTTTTTTTTTTTAATATTTTTTGTTAGTAGGTAGAATAAGTAATTTAATATATCCTATGATGCATTTCCTAACAATAGCAAGTGTTTTTTTTTCTAAAGACATTCTCTCCTCTGACAAAAAGCTGAATTAGATACAAATTACAGATAATAAAACCTAGCCAAAGAAACTGCAACAGAAGAAAATAGAGGGGGAAGTGGATCCACTCTCAAGTGTGTGAAAGTTCAAACTAGAACTGGAAAATTTAGCAGGCAAAACAAGGTCATCCCCTCCCTTTGCTTTAGGAGGAAAGCAGAGAAATAATGAACCTCTATGGTCCTTCAAGGATTCCTGGTCACGAAAAGTAGAGATTCTAGATGAAGACTAGGGAACTACTTTTCAGTTCACCAATGATACCTTGATGAATATGCATGATAGACAAGATTATAATAATATAGTGGGTCACATGATCTAGCAGCATGGACCAAACAGTCCAAATACGCAAATGTCCTCAGAACTCAGTCCCAATCTCAGATGGAATAAGTATTTACTACTAACTAGGAATGGGGAGGAAGGTAAAATAGATACCTATATTCTTCTTTTAAGTTCACTAAATGTCCATATCTGATGCTTTCTTATTTTCTCACATCTGATATATTCGGTAGGGTTTCCTAACCTCTGATGAAAAATCCCATACAGGACTTCTTTCCAAGATAATTTTGTTCTCCTCAACCCTACATCTATAATAAATTTAAAAATAAGAAAATTCTAGAAATAAAATGAGACTGAGGTCCTGTCTTTTCACTGTTCTAGCGCATTTGCTTTTCTCCTTATAGACTGTGAAATAATAGTAATGAGGAATAATTATACTGGTTTATTCTTATAAAATTTTACATTCTGTTATGATCATTTATCCCTCTCTTAACGGCCTGTATAGTTAAATTATTATAATAAGTCAGACTGGAGAGATAAAGAACATTTTCCTTATGCTTTAGGACATTTTCTAAAATAGTATTTCCTATGAAATGTGAGCTAAGCATAATTTGAAGTGATATGCTTTGGGATGAAGATTTTTCTTTGTTCTACATTGTTGATCTAGAACTTCTTTGTGACTATGCGTTTCGCAGGAATTGTAGCTATTAATGTGTGCATGTATATATACATACATAAATTGTCCTTTAAAATAAAATAAAAATACCTTTAAAAAAGAACAGCAGCACAACTCTATTCTTTTGCTAAGATAACCATATCCTTTGGTTAAAGATGTAACAGTTGTGAAATTTCGGGTCAAAATATGTAAAGCATTACTCATTATTTTATATTCTTCCCCAAAGACTATGACCTTCAGTGAAAATAAATAACATTTTGAAAGCGAAAGTAATGCAATTATTCACCAACCCTTTTGGATTAGCTGGCAGAAAAGCAAATATTTCAGTTTCAGCTTGAAAATCAAGCCATTATTTAACTTCCAATGTTCAGGTCCTATAGTAAATTCATTTTTAATGGGATGATGTACCTGGGTTGTGTTTAGTGATTCAGCTGTGAGAAATCTGAGATTTGCCCCATCAATCAGTAAGAATGCTATGCCATAAAATTGCAATAAATTTATCAGCTCCCTTAAAAAAAGTAATAAAGTGCATATTTTAAGCATCTTGTGTGTCTCATAGATCACAATGTGAAAGTTTGGCTATAGAAATTCAACTGTGGAAGGTATTAAAATGATAAAATATTAGTTGGGTCACCTGGAATCCTTTCCATTTAGTATATATTCCCAAAATATAAACTTTGCAATCCCTTTCAGATTGCTGAAATTTCAGCAATTCAGATTTCTTGCTGAAATGGCTTAGAGGCATTTTTTTGTGTTTGTTAAAGGATAAACTTGAATAATGGGAAAATACAGTGACAGCCCTGTTTATCTCTGCAGATCATTAATTTCATAAAGGATAATTGGGAGTCTCAGAGTTACATAACCCCGGGGACTTCTTTTCTATCTTAATATGTGGTGCACATGGTAGGCAAGCTGAGAAAGGTGTCGGAACTTGGTGTGCAACTGGATTTGTAGTCACCAAGAGATACTTTGAAGTAAGGATACTCTATGTAATCGTGCAGATACCCCTGAATTAGGGATGAGTAATGCTGAACTGAAACTAATAAGCTTACCACTAAGTATGCCACTCAGCATCTCCACACTCTGGTAGCAGCTTATCTGAGATAAGCAGTGGCTCTGTGGGTGTGCTCAAAATATTATATACAATGAATATGCTTCCAGCCATCTAGTATTGAGGAATTTGGCCTAGATTTGCATATGACTGGCCTGTACGTGCAGGCACAAATAGCTCAGACACACAGTAGCTGCACAGTGCTATGCTGGGACCTGTGCATGGGCCACCGTCTTCAGAGTCAGGAAACCTACTTTATAAAACCCTGAGACATTCATTCAAAATAATCTTTTTTTTTTTTTTTTTTTTTTTCCATTTTATTCACAAATGAGATAATCTGCCTTTAGGTAGGTGACAACTGACTCAGGCAGCATATGGTTCCTGAAAATGTTTTTAAATATTCCAAAGTACAGAACTGGTAAAGACACCGTCTGAACACAAGCAACTGAATTATAGCCAAGATGTTAAGGCAGTATATGACAACAAGAAATTCTCCTAACTCTAACTTTAATCCTAAATTAAATCTTATTCCTCATAAGGATCTATACTTTATCACTCCCAGAACCTTAACTCTAAGCTTAAACACAATCCTAACAATGAACTCCCACCCCAAACACAATCCTAACAATGAACTCCCACCCCGCAGTCCCTTAAGAACCATAAGACAAGATTCATTGTGGGAGCAGACCTCGTTTAGCCTCACATGTGCTTTGACATACCCTTTTCATTTCCATTCCTTGGGAGTCCACAAACCCTAACCCTAACCATAAAAATGGACATCAAAAGGATGATCACCCAATAGCCCAAATGAGGACTGACAGAGGAAAGTAGTCAAAGTAGACTGGGTGCAGCCTCATTTGTTTTTAATATCCCCTTTGCAGCTGCACCTCTCATGGTGCTCTCAGATTTATCAGTTGATGAAACCCAATCCTAACCCTAACCGTAATTGTAATGATGGATGTTACATGGTCCATCACTCACAACTTGTTCTGCAGATGGAAAGACAAAAGTTGTCGTGGGAGCAGACTTGGTGCAGCTCCACATGATGCCCTTTGCAGCTCCACTCATTGTAAGGGGGATGCCCTTTGCAGCTCCACTCATTGTAGGACTCTGTGCTTTATCATTCCCTGAACACTGACCCTAACCCTAACCCTAACTTGAATCGTAGTGATGAGTGTGGCAAGAAGCATCAAACAGCTCCAATGAGCACTGAAAGACAAAAGCAGTCATGGAAGGAGACTTGGCACAGTCTTGAATATGGGTAGGCTTTCCTTTTGCAGATCCACTACTTGTTGAGCTCTCAGCTTATCGCTACCCAAACCCTGACCCTAGTGATGAGCATGGCAAGAAGCACCACCCAAGAGTCTCAAATAAGACAGAAAGAAGAAAGTTGTTATGGGAATAAACTTGATGCAGACTCACACGTGCACTGATATTCCCTTTACAGGCCCACTCCTCATGTTGCTCTAGGTTTTATCATTTGTCCAACTCAAATCATAACCCTAACCCTAGAGATGGGCATGACATGGACCTCCACTCATCACCTCTCTGAGGACCAAAAGACAAAAGTTACTGTGGGAATGACTTAGTGCAGTGTCACATGTGCTTTGGCATGCCCTTTGCAGTCTCACAACTCAGGGAGCTCTATGCTTTATCATTTTCCAAAACCTAACCCTAACCCTTGTCCTAGTGATGGGCATGACACAAACCTCCACCTAACAGGATATAGAGGAAGGAAAGATGAGTTGTCATGGGAGCATACTTCAAGCACCGTCACACGTGCTTTGCCATGCCCTTTGCAGTGTCACTCCTTTTGGGACTCTATGCTTTATCACTCCTTGAATCCTAACTCTAACCTTGCACCTAGTGATGTGCATAGTAAAAAGCACCCCTGAACAGTAGCAATGAGAGCCGAAAGATTAAAGCTATTATGGGAGCAGACTTATGGTAGCCTCACATATTATTTGGCATGCCTTTTTAGCCCTACTCCTCATAGGGCTTTATGATTTATCTACTTCCTGAACCCTAAACTTAATGCTAGCCTTAACCTCAGGGATGGACATGGCAAGCAAAAACACACAAGAGCACCAATGTGAAAGAGACCAAAATGTGAAAGTTGTGAAGGGAGCAGACTTGGTATGGGGTCACATAAGCTTTGGCATCCCCTTGTACAGCCCCAATGTCCCTGAGGCTCCACACCTTATCAACACCCAAACTCTAATTCTGATCCTATCCCTAACTGGAGCAGTAGTCTTGATGTGGTCTCCTGCTCACCATCCACACTGAGGACTGAAAGGCAAAAATTGTGGAGGAAAATTATAGCATCAGATATCTTTAGGCATCCCCTTTGCAGTTCCATTTCTCTTGAAGATCTATGCTTTAACACTCCCTTAACTCTAACCTTAACACTAACCCTAGCAATGAGCATGGCAAGAAGCACTATCAAAAAACCACTATGAGAGTTGAAAGAGAAAATTTGTTGTGGGAGTAGACTTACTGCAACCTCAAAGATTGTTTGGCATGCCCTTTACAGCCCCACCCAATCGCCCCAAAGACAGACAAAAAATGAAAGCTGTCATGGGAGCAGACTTTGTATAACTTGACATATTGTAGGTCAAAGCAGGTCGTTTGTAGGTCATTTGAAAACCCACTCTCCATTATAATTTATTACTCCCCAATATCCAACCCTGACAAAAGCGATTGAAATTACCACCTGCTCTGAGGACCAAAGGACAAAAATTGTTGAGGGAGGAAAACTTGTGGCAGACTCAGATAAGGTTAGGCATTCCATATGCATAACCACTGCTCAGGTGGGGCACTACATTTTATCACACTCCTGATACGAACCTAAAACCTAGTCAAAGGCATGACAAGGAACTCACCCAACAGCCCCAATAATGTCAGAATTCTCATGATAACATTCTTGGTTTAACCTTGCATGCCTTTTGCAACCTCACACCTAGTGAGGCTCTAGGCTTTATCACTCCAAAAACTCTAACCTTAGCCCTACCCACAACTATGAGCATGACAAGAACTGTTACCCTAAAGAAACACTGAGATCTGGAAAACCAAACTTGTGGGGTGTGAAAAGCCACAGTTGTGTTTTGAGACTATATCTGAAGGCTCACATATGGTTCAGAATGCTGTCTGCAGCACCACTATTTGAGTGACTCTTTACTTAAAAACTGTAGTATCCCTAACCCCTCCCCTAAGGAAGAAGGTGAACTATACCTAGAAAGTTCAGGTTAACATTGAAGAGTTGAGGACGGAATTGAAGTACAGACAGAAATGCTGCCATCCGACATGTGCATTTGGGAGCACATTGCAGAGCCAGGCTCTAAAATTAATCACTATTCTAACTCTAAGATAACACAAGGAAGAGGTGTAAACTGGAAATGGACAAATATGTGAGACTGAGAGACAAAAGTTGCCTGATGGACAGAACTGGTGTTGCCTCGCATGTTCTTTTGTATTTCTTTTACAGATGCAATCCCCATGGGGTCCTACGCTTTATCAATACTCTCACCCAAAACCTAATCTTAAGAAAGGATGTGAGGTGGACCTGCTTGCATTAGGGTAATGGAAGACTAAGAAACAAAAGTTGCTGTACAGGTAGAATTGGTGTCACCCTATATCTCCTTTCACATGTCCTTTAAAGCCACACTCCACATGGTACTCTGCCCTTTACACTGCTATATCCCTAACCCCAGGAAGAGTGTGTGATGTGGATGCAGACTCTTCGAGGTAATGAAAGACTGAAAGACAAAAGTTGCACTACGGGTAGACTTGGTGTAGTCCCACATGTCCTTTTACATGTTCTTTACAGCCACCCTCCCCATGAGGCTCTGCACTTTATCACTGCTCTAAATCAAACACTAACCCTAGGAAAGGATGGAACAAAGACCCAGATTTAACACTGTAATGGAAGACTGAGAAAAAAAAGTTGTCGTACAGGAAGACTTGCTGTCATGCCCCGAGTATCCTTTCACATGTCCTTTGCAGGCACACACCCAACAGAGCTCTAAAATTCATCACTGCTCTAATCCTAAACTCAGCCCCAGGAAAAGATGTGCTAAAAATCCAGACTCACCAGGGCGACTGAAGAATGAGAGATCAAAGTTCCAGAACCAAGATACTGGATGTCACATCTCATGTCCTTTGCAACCCGTGTGGTTCCACACTTTATCACTGCTCTAACACTAACCCTAAACCTAGGCAAGGATGTGACAAGGATGCGGACTCATCTAGGTAATGGAAAGCTGAGAGAAAAAAGTTTCTGTACCAGGAGACTTGGAGTGCCCCCCCCCCAAATTAGAAGGATACTTCTTCTGGGGCTCTCTTTAACATTTCTCTAATCTCAAGCCAAACACTAATCTTAAACCTAGAAGTTTTTTCTTAAACCTAGAAAATCTATGAAGTGACATGGATCTGGTCCCATGAGGCCAGTGGAAAACTGAGAGAAAATTGTTGTCATGTAGGCAGAATTGGTGTTCACTGCATATCTGTTCACATGTCCTTTACAGCTGCACTTCACATGCAGCTCTGCACATTATCAATGCTATAAAATTAACCCTAAACCAAACTCTAATCTTAAAACTAGTAAAAGAAATGATGTAGACTGAGTTCCATCTGCTGATGGAAGGCTGAGAAAGAAAGACTGAGGTACAGACAGAGAAGATATTGTTCCACATGTGTCTTCGCATTTCCTTTGCAACCATACTCTCCATGGGGCTCTACGCTTTATCACTGCTCTGACCCTAATGCTAATCCCAACACTAAGAAAGGATGTAACAATGGCCTATGCTCATCAGGGAAAAATAGCACTGATACAACAAAGTTTCTGGGTGGGCAGACTTGGTATCACCTTTCATGTCCTTTTGCATATCTTTGCAACCAAAATTTCCATGGGTCTCTACTATATCAATCATCTAAATCTAAACTTTTGTTCTAACCCTAAACTTAGGAAAGGTTGTGACAAGGACTTGGACTTATCAAGGCAGTAGAAGACTGAAACACAAATGTTGCTTTACAGAAAGACTTGGTGTTATTTCCCATATACTTTCGCAAGTCCTTTGCAAATGCAATCCCCATGGGACTTTGAAATTTATCACTGCTCTAATCTTAACACTAAACTTAACCCTAAAAAAGGATGAAAAATGGACACAGACTCATAAGGGTAATGGAAGTCTGAGAGAAAATTTTGTCATATGGGCAGATGGAAGGCTGAGAGACAAAAGATGTTATAGAGGACCCTTGACCTCAAATCACAAATCCTTTCCCATGTCCCTTGCAGCTGCACTCCACTTGGGGCTCTGTGCTTTATCACTGCTCTAACCCTAACTCTAAATTTAACAATGCAACATGGAACCAAACTTATCAAGGCAATCGAAAACTGAAAGACAAATCTTACTGTACAGGCACATATGATGTCTCCTCACATGTCCTTTTGCTCATCCCTAACAGCAGCACTCTTTATGGGACTCTGTACTTTATCATTGCTCTAAACCTAACCCTATCTTTATGGAAGGCTGTGACAAAGACTCATTAAGGTAATGGAAAAATGAAAGATAAAGGTTGCCACACAGACAGCCTTGGTATCACCTCACATGTCCTTTTGTATATCCTTTGTATCTCACTGGGCTCTGCACTGTTCTGACCTTAACTCTAATCCAACCCTGGGACAGTGTATGAAAAGGGCCGAGAATCATCAGGGTAATGGAAGGCTTAGAGAGAAATTTTCCTATATGGGCATGCTTTTTCACTCCTCTAACCCTAAGCCTAAGCCTAACCTTAGGAGGGATTATGACCAGGATCCTGATTCAGTCAGGTCAATGGAAGGCTGACAGACAAAATTTGTTGAACAGGCGTGTTTGGTGCCACTCGGAGTGTCCTTTTAAATGTGCTTTGCTGATGCACTCCAAATGCGGTATGCGCTTTATCATTGCTATAAACCGAGCCATAACATAAAATCTAACACCATGATAGTCTGTGACAAGGACCCAGATTCTTTAGAACTATGGAAAGCTAAGAGACCAAATTATTGTAGGGGCAGAAGTGATGTGGCCCCTCATGTCCTTTCACATGTTCATTGCAGCTGTACTCCTCATTGCAGCTGTACGCAGATATGTGGTTTATCACTGCTCTAATCCTAAATCTAAACGTAGGAAAAGGTATGACAAGGACAGAGACTCTTTAGGACAATTGAAGACAGAGAGACAAATGTTGCTGTAAGGGTAAACGTCTTGTCGCCTCATGTGATATTACTCATGTCCTTTTCAGAGGCACTGCCTCTTGTGATCTGCGCTTTATCATTGCTCTAACACATTAGCCTAACCCTAACACTAGGAAAAGGTTTGACAAGGACTCAGGATTATTAGAGCAAGGAAAGACTGGGAGAAAAAAGTTATTGTAAAGGCAGAGCTGGTGTTGCCTTGCATGTCCTTTTGCAAGTCCTTTCGAGGTACACTGCCCAGGGGGCTTCACACTTCATCACTGCCATAAGCCTAACCTTATCTGTAACATTATCCCTGCCCTCAGAAATGCAGTGACAAGAATCTGAAGTCATCAAGTAATGGAAAGTTAAAAGAGAAAAGCAGTTGTACAGGTAGATGTGCTGTCAACCCACATATCATTTTGTATGGGCTTTGAAGATGCACTCCACATGGGGATCTGCATTTTATCACTATGTCAGTCCTAAACCTAACCCTACCCATCAGAAAGGCAGTGACAAGGACAAGGAGCCACCCATCAGGCCAATGTAAGTCATGAAAGAAAAATGTTGTCGTTTTTGTAAGAAAATACTGGTGTTGTCTCACAGACACATTCACATGTCCTTTGCAGGCAGACACAACATGTGGCTCTGCTCTTTATCACTGCTCAATCCCTAATTTTTACTCGAATCCTAGGAAAGGAAGTGACTAGACTAATTAGGGCAAAGGAAGAGTGAGAGAGAAAAGTTGTCGTTAGGCCAGAGTTTGTTTTGCCCTGTATTTCCTTTTGCATAACCTTTTACAACGTACTGCCCACGGGGTTCTGCAGTTTATCACTGCTCTATTTCTAACCAAAAATCTGGAAAAAAAGTGTGATAAGAACTGAGATTAGTTAGTGCAAGGAAAAACTGAGAGACAAAAGATTTTTGAAGGGCATTGGAAGAGTAAGAGACAAAAGTAGTTATATGGGCATACTTGTTGTCCTCCTGGATTTACTTTTGCATGTACTTTGAAGGCGCACTACCCAGGGGGCTCTGTGTTTTATCAGTGCTCTAATCCTAACCATAACTCTAGGAAAGGCTGTGACAAGGGCCCAGACACATGAGGACATTGGAAGAGTGAGAGACAACAGATTTTGTATGGGGACATTTGTTGTCATCTCAGATTTAATTTACTGTACCCTTGAAATGAGTACTAGCCATGGGGCTCTGTGCTTTATCATTGCACTAACCCTAACCCTAACCCTAGCCCTAATCCTAACCCTAGGAAAGGCCATGACAAGGACCCAGTCCTTGGAAGAGAGAGAAAAGCTGTCATATGGGCATCCTTGTTGCCTTTCCAGATTTATTTATGCATGCCCTTTGAAGGCGCACTACCCATGTGACTCTGCACTTTTCTACTGCTTTAACCTGAACCCTAACCATATTAAAGAGCAGACAAGGACTCAGACTCATGAGGGCTTTGGAAGAGTGAGAGACAAAAGTTGTCGTATGGGCATACTTGTTATTGTCACGGATTGAATTTTACCTGTCCTTTGAAGTTAAATCTCCCATGGGGATTTGTGCTTTATCACTGCTCTAACTCTAACTATAATTCAGTGCTGGGAAAGGGTATGAAAAGAATCGAGAATCATGAGGGCAGTGGATGAGAGGGAGATGAATGTTATCTTATGGCCTTACTTGTAGGCATTCTGGATTTACTTTTGTGTGCCATATAAATGTGAACTTTCCATGGGTCTCTGTGATTTATCACTGCTCTATGGCCATATGTGTTGATGTTCAAGATTTATATTTGCATGACCTTTAAATATGTACTACCCATGGGACTCTGAGTTTTATCATTGCTCTAACCGTAATCCTATCCCTAGGAAAGGCCGTGATATGGACCCAAACTGATGAGGATATTGGAAGAGTGAGAGACAAAAGTTGTGGTATGAGCATACTCGTTGTTGTCTCAGATTTACTTTTGCATGCTCTTGAAATGTGTACTACCCATGGAGCATCACTCCTTTAAAGCTAACTATAAATTTAACCCAACTCTAATTCTAGGAAGGCTGTGATATGCACACAAACTGATGAGGCCACTGGAAAACTGAGATAAAAAAGTAGTTTTACAGGCATACTTGTTGTCATCAAGGATTTAATTTGCATACGCTCTGAGGACGCAGTAGCGATGAGGCTATGCACTTTATCAACACTCTAACCACAATCTTAACTCTAACCCTAGAAAATGCTGTGACAAGGACCCAGACTGATGAGGGCATTGGAAGAGTGAGAAACAAAAGTTGTCTTATGGACATATTTGATGTCATTCCAAATTTAATCCTAAACCTAATTTACTTTTGCATGCCCTTTAAGTGCGTGTTGCCCACAGGACTCGGTACTTTATCACTGCTCTAACCCTAACCCTAACCCTTGGAAAGGCTGTGACATGGATCCAAACTGATGAGGGCATTGGAAGAGTGAGAGACAAAAGATGTCGCATGGGCATACATGTTGTCCTCCTGGATTTATTTTTCTGGCCCTTTAAATGTGCACTACTCATGGGGCTCTGTGCTTTATCACTGCTATAACCCTAACCTTAACTGTAGCAAATGCCGTGACAAGGACCCAGACTGATGAGGGCATTGGAAGAGTGAGAGAAAAAAGTTGCCTCATGGACATATTTGATGTTGTCCCGGATATAATCATGTGTGCCCTTTAAAAGGGTAATACCTATGGTGCTCTTAGCTTTTTCAGTTCTCTAACCCTAACCCTAACCCTAGAAAAGGCTGTGAGAAGCACCCAGAGTCATGAGGTCATTGGAAGTCTGAGAAAGAACATTTGTCGTATGGGCATACATGTTGTCATTCCAGATTTACTTTTGCATGCCCTATAGGTGTGTGTTGCTCGTGAGTGCTTTATCACTGCTCTAACCCCAGCCCTAACCCTAATGCTAGGAAAGGCTGTGTCATGGACCCAGACTGATGAGGATACTCAAAGAGTGAGAGACAAATAATGTCGTATGAGCATACGTGTTGTCATCTCGGATTTACTTTTGCATGCCTTTTAAGTGTGTGTTGCCCATGGGGATGTGTGCTTTATCACTGATCTAACCCTATTCCTAACCCTAGGAAAGGCTGTGACAAGGACCCGACTGATGAGGGCATTGGAAGAGTGAGAGACAAAAGTTGTCTTATGGACATATTTGATGTTGTCCAGGATATAATTTTTTGTGCCCTTTAAAAGGGTAATACCCATGGGGGTTTGTGCTTTTTCAGTTCTCTAATCCTAACCCTAAACCTAGGAAAGGCTGTGGGAAGCACCGAGACTCATGAGGGTATTGGAAGTCTCAGGAACATTTGTCGTATGGGCATACGTGTTGTCGTCCCGGATTTACTTTTTCACGCCTTTAAGTGTGTGTTGCCCATGGGGCTCTGTACTTTATCACTGCTCTAACCCTAACCCTAACCCTAACCCTAGGAAAGGCCATGACAAGGACCCAGGCTGATGAGGGCATTGGAAGAGTGAGAGACAAAATATGTCGCATGAACATACTTGTTGTCGTCCTGGATTTACTTTTGTCATGCCCTTTAAAAGTGCACTACCGATGGGGATCTGTGCTTTATCACTGCCCTAGCCCTAACCCTAACCCTAAGAAAGGCTGTGACAAGGACCCAGAGTAATGAGGACATTGGAAGGGTGAGAGACACAAGTTGTGTTGTGGACATATTTGATATTGTCCCGGATTTACTTTTGTGTGCCTTTTAAAAGGGTACTAACCATCGAGCTCTTATCTTTCTCAGTTTTTTAACCCTAACCCTAACCCTAGGAAGGCTGGGACTAGGGACCCAGAGTGATGAGGGCATTGGAGGAGTGAGAGACAAAAGATGTCGTATGGGCACACTTCTTGTTGTCCCGGATGTACTTTTTGTGCCCTTTAAAATGGTACTAACCATGAGGCTCTCTGTTTTATCGCTGCTCTAGCCCTAACCCTGACTCTAACCCTAGCCAAGGCCAAGGACCTAGACTCATGAGGGCATTGGAAGCGTAAGAAAAAGTATGGACATACTTGTGGTCCTGGATTTACATTTTAGTGCCCTTTAAAAGTGCACTACTTATGAGGCTCTGCACTTTATTACCGCTATAACCCTAACTCTAACTTTAAACCTAAGAAAGGCCATGAGAAGGACCCAGACTGATGAGGGCATTGGAAGAGTGAGAGACAGAAGCTGTTTAATGGACATATTTGATGTTCTACCGGATTTACTTTTGAGAGACCTTTAAGTATGTCTTGACCATGGCACTCTGCGCTTCATTAAGGCTCTAACTCGAACACTAATCATAATTCTAGGAAAGGCCATGACAAGGAGCCAAATTGAGGAGGAGATTGGAAGAGAAACAGACAAAAGATGTCTTATGGACATATATAAAAGCATCCCAGAACACTTTTGCATGCGTCCGACTGAGATGAAGACGGAGTAGGTGTCATGACCGCACTGAAATGGGGAGAGATGTAAGTTGCTGTAGAAGCACACTTGTTTTGGCCCCGTGTGTGCTTTTGCATGGACTTTGCAGCTGCAGTGCTCCTGGGGCTCCGTGCCTCATCGATTCCCTAAACCTGACCCTAAATGTAACTATAACCCTAACCCTAAGGGCCCGACTGAAATTAAGATGGAGCTGGCAACATTCCCACTCTGAAATGGGGGGAGATGAAAGTTGTTGTAGAAGCACACTTGTGGGGTCCCGTGTGTGCTTTTGCATTGCCTTTGCAGCTGCAGTGCTCCTCGGGTTCTACACTTCATCACTTCCTTAAGCATAACCCTAACTCTAACCCTAATACCCTGACTAAGATTAAGATAGAGCCAGCGCCATTCCCACTCTGAAATAGGGGGAGATGAAAGTTGTTGTAGAAGCACACTTGTTGTGGTCCTGTGTTTGCTTTTACATGGCCTTTGCAGCTCCAGTGCTCCTGGGGTTCTGCGCTTCATCACTTTCTTAACACTAACACTATCCCTAACCGTGAAGGCTCAACTCAGATTAAGAGGGCATCAGAGCCATTCCCGCTCTGAAATGGGGAGAGATGAACGTTGTTGTAGAAGCACACTTGTTATTGTCCCGTGTCTTCTTTTGCATGGACTTTGCAGCTGAAGTGCTCCTGGGGTTCTGTGCTTCATCGATTCCCTAACCCTAACCCTAACCCTAAGGGTCCGACTGAGGTTAAGATGGAGCTGGTGCCATTCCCATTCTGAAATGGAGAGAGATGAAAGTTGTTGTAGAAGCACACTTGTTGTGGTCCCGTGTGTGCTTTTGCATGGCCTTTGCAGATGCAGTGCTCCTGGGGTTCTTTGCTTCCTCGCTTCCTTTACCCTAACCCTAACCCTAACCGTAAAGGCTCAACTGAGATTAAGATGGAGCCGGCGCCAATCCTGTTCTGAAATGGGGAGAGATGAAATTTGTTGTAGAAGCACACTGGTTATGGTCCCGTATGTGCTTTTACATGGCCTTTACAGCTGCAGTGCTTCTGGTGATCCGCACTTCATCATTTCGTTAACCCTAACACTAACCCTAAGGACCTGAACGAGATTCAGATGGAGCAGGAGCCATTCCTGCTCTGAAATGGGGAGAGATGAAAGTTGTTGTAGAAGCACAGTTGTTATGGTCCCGTATTTGCTTCTGCATGGAATTTGCAGCTGGAGTGCTCTTGGAGTTCTGTGCTTGATCGCTTCCCTAACCCTAACCCTAACTCTAATGGCCCGACTGAGATTAAAATGGAGCTGGCTCCATTCCCGCTCTGAAATGGGGAGAAAAGAAAGTTGTTGAAGAAGCACATTTGTTGTTGTGGCGTGTGTGCTTTTGCATGGCCTTTGCAGCTGCACTGCTCCTGGTTCTCTGCCCTTCACCGGTTCCCTAACCCTAACACTAATCCTAATAGCCTGACTAAGATTAAGATGGACCTGATGCCATTGCCGCTCTGAAATGGAGAGAGAAGAAAGTTGTTGTAGAAGCACACTTGTTGTTGTCCCGTGTGTGCTTTCCCATGACCGTTCCAGCTGCAGTGCTCTTGATGCTCTGTGCTACAGCACTTCCTTAAGCCTAACCCTAACCCTAAGGACCCGAATGAGATTAAGATAGACCCGGTGCCATGGCCGCTCTGAAATGGAGGGAGAATAAATTTGTTGTAGAAGCACACTTGTTGTGGTCCTGTGTGTGCTTTTGCATGGCCTATGCAGCTGCAGTGCTCTTGGAGTTCTGTGTTGATTGCTTCCTTAACCCTAACCCTAACCCTAAGGGCCTGACTGTGATTAAGATGGAGCCGGCGCCATTCCCGTTCTGAAATGGGGAGAAAAGAAAGTTGTTGTAGAAGCACACTTGTTGTGGTCCCGTGTGTGCTTTTGCATGGCCTTTGCAGCTGAAGTGCTCCTGGGGTTCTGTGCTTCATCGCTTCCCTAACCCTAACCCTAACCCTAACCCTAATAGCCTGACTAAGATTGAGATGGAGCCGGCACCATTCCCGCTCTGAAATGGGGAGAAATGAAAGTTGTTGTAGAGGCACACTTGTTGTGGTCCCGTGTGTGCTTTTGCATGGCCTTCGCAGTTGCAGTGCTCTTGGAGTTCAGTGCTTGATCGCTTCCCTAACCCTAACCCTAACCCTAACCCTAAGCCTCCAGGCCCGACTGTGATTAAATGGAGCCAGCGCCATTCCCGCTCCGAATTGGGGAGAAAAGAAAGTTGTTGTAGAAGCACATTTGTTGTACTCCCGTGTGTGCTTTTGCATGGCCTTTGCTGCTGCAGTGCTCCTGGGGTTCTGTGCTTCATCGGTTCCCTAACCCTAACCCTAACCCTAACCCTAACCCTAATGGCCTGACTTAGATTAAGATGGAGCCAGCGCCATTCCCGCTCTGAAATGGGGAGAAATGAAAGTTGTTGTAGAGGCACACTTGTTGTGGTCCCGTGTGTGCTTTTGCATGGCCTT
>JAVCKT010103414.1:0-26357 GCA_032273925.1 Rhynchotus rufescens
ATAACTATAAGCGCTTAGATTTGGAATATTTGATTTAAGGTTTTAATGACAATCTTTATATTTTGATTGTTCTCTTCCTCTGGCCTTTTTTTTTTTTTTTTTTTAATATATTTCTGGCACATTTCCACGGGTATTAGAAGAGAGACCAGCAATTTGACTCAAAGCGCTGCAGAGCCACTCAGCTCTGTCATAATGTTTGTGCCTGTGAACCCAGCTTCCTTCGTATTCGAGCCCACCACATGGCTCTGACAGCGCGAGCGGCTGTCCGCGTAGTCTCATGCTTTAAGGTCAGCGAGAATCAAAGTGTTGTAATGTGCACAGCTAGCAGTGGAAACATTTCAAAGCTGAATCCTAATGTTGCTTTCTAAAGAATGTGTTGTTTCTAAAAGCTACGTGTCACATGGAGGCTGCTTCATAAAGTGCCAGGATGTGTTACTAAGTGCCAACATACCAGAGAAGCTCTCTTCCAAGCACCAGCTGGAGTTCACCTGAGTTTGTTCAGCTGCTTCTTTTTAGTCAATAATGGAGATTTTCTCCTCTTACATGAAATAGCATCTAATAAGAATATATTTTCCTAAGAGAAATTGGAAGGATCATCTCTGAAATCTTCTGGGAAATGTTTTTGCCTACACGGAGTTTGGGAAGAGCAAAAAGTTGGCAGAGATCAACAGAGACCCATATAGGGCTTCTTGAACTGCCTTTGTACAGCTTGACGCCTCAGGAATTTAAAACACCCAGGGAGTGGTTTTAAATTATATCCCCCAGTTTTGTGAGCATGGACGCTGGCAAAGAGGTGTCACTGTGTGCCCAACCTGGTTTCTTTGTTCTCTCCTAACAAACCTTTTCATTCCTTGTAACAAACATGGATCTGACCCCTTTGGCAACTGTCCATCTCTCGCTAGGGATTCACTAGGCAGAATCAATGGATAAAACAAAGGTGGGCTGGATCTTACAGCAAACACAGAAGAACTAAGTGCAAACATAAAATCCAGCATCTGCATAAGTAATAGCCATAATAAAGGTTTAAGGATGCTAACTTTTTGAAGTCAAAGCCTTTCCTAAGGCTCTAGAAGTTAATCCTGTACCTACGTGCATTGTTGGACTGGAAGCTAAGAAAAGAAATGCCTTAATATTGCACAGCAGTCTTGCTAGATACTTTGCTGGTCTCCAATCACATTCTATGAAATCATGCATTAACAATAGGATTATTAATTAGTATGTCTGTTCCTTGAAATTTCTTTTTACCAACTCCTTTTCTTCTTTTAACAGATAATTAATGCACAAAATATAGCATGGAATCATTTGTAAGCAAACAAGATATACAGTAACATTTCTTTCTCTGGCACAATGGTGAAGAAATCCACAAATGAGAATCTCTGTAGTGACAGAGTTCTTAGAGTGTTTTCTCCATTTGGCTTCATTCTAGCCTGAAGTTTTTAGTAATACATTGGCTGATGAATATTAAACAAAGTCTACATATATTTCTTAGTTTTGCCCTACAGACTTTGTAGGGAGACTCTATTTTTACAGTGCCCTTCTCTGTGCCCTCAGTTCCATTCTCTTATTCCCAGGTTGCTCTGAGGGACAAGTGATAGTATGAGACAGCAGCAGAATGATAATATTCTGCAAGGAATTTGTACAGAGTAGAAGAACAATGCATAGATGCTCCCTCAGACTGTTTGAAACTTCTTCAAAGAGTAATTACCTTGCAGGAGAGCAGGATTCAGCTTGGTAGCAGAATTTCCTACCCAGTTATGCACAAGATAAATGTAGCCTGGAGAAATGGTGTGCTTTGAGGTCTTTTTGCTGGTCTGGAGAAACGGTTTGTGGTGAGAGAATGGGGAATTAGCTAGAGGCAGTATAGAAAACAAACCCAGCTGATGAGGTCCATCCAGGGCTTCAAAACAACAAGCAGTGACAGAAACAGGGAAATCCCCTCTGAGCAGAGTGAAGCATAAATGGGAGCTAAGCAGGGGGTAGACAGCTGGTCATTGAGGTGACTTTATTCAAATGACAGATTAGTCATTCGACTAGCCACCAAGTAGAACAGAGGTGAGTGACTCTCAGTGTGGAGAATGAAGCCCCAAATGGCGTCTTGGCCAGCTGTGATCAGCAAGCAGGCACCAACTGAGGGGTGGGCCCCATTTGCTGCTGCAGCAGCTCAACAGGTGTCAAGAGTCCAGATAATAAAGCAGCATCAGTTAGAGGGCTGGGTTTAGGTTAAATGTCTGTGGTGGAAGTTGGCACCTTGATGTTGGAGGAGAGGTTGGACAAAATATCAGCATAGGATCTACCATCAGCGGGAAAGACAATCTGCTCCAGCACTTGGGAGACAATGGCTCCCCTTGAGTGTCATGTCTATGGAGTTATTTCCTGCATGCCTCGCGCTCCATCATACCTGCTCAGCTTATCGATATCCTTGCTTCTTCTCAAGGTATTACTACAGGTAATCTTAAAGCTGAGCAATGACATACAGAGCTGAATGGCTTGAACTGCTCTGAATAGGATTGGCTGAGGAATTACTTTAATCTGGGTTTCCAGAGCTGTCAGTACTCTTGACTTTCAGAAGTATGAAAATGAAATGCAAAGAAAGAGACTAAGAGATACCAATAACACCTCATATAGCCTGCATAGGCTAGGTGAGTAGGACTACTCACCAATTCCTCAGCCTCATCAATTTATTAACTCTCTGAAAGAAAGAAAGAAGTAGCAAGATTGAAAAGCTTGCTGGAGACATTGTTACTCGTGCAGGAGGTGTACATCAGTAACAAAACCAAGCAAAACTTTGCTTTTTGCTTAGATGTGACAGTCGGCATTTAGTTGTTCTTGGCATTTTTCCTGCTTCAAACAGCGAAAGCAAGCCCTGCTCTTTGTGATCAGGAACTAGCAAAGTATTTAAACATATGCATAGCATTAGGCATGTGACTCATCCCCTCTATATCCACAGATGTCCCTCACTCTTGCAATTAAATATGTGCTAAAGTGATCTGTTGGAGCAGAGCCGAGGAGCACAATGTGAAGCTTTGAGCTCATCATTATAAAGGTAGTGCTAACAAGCAGGTCTAGAATTATAGACTGGTCAACTTAGCTTCATTCCTGGAAGAACACTGGAACAAATAATGAAACAAATTAGGCCTCAAAATAAATAAATAAAAGGGGTTGAGTAACAAGGAGCATGGTTTTGTTGAGATTTGAGATTTTTCAAGCGATCTATTTTCCCTCTACCATAAGGTAGTAGACCTTGATGTTGATTTTTTTTTTTTTTTTTAAAGTGCTTTCACTTGCAGTCCTAGAAGCAATGTGTAGATGAAAATGTTCCCTCTTGGTTCCAAAGCTGGTCAACTCTCTGCTTTCAAGCAAGGAAACTACAGTAATTTGCTTTTGAGGTGGAAGGATGTATTTGAGGGAATATCCTGACAGGTTTATTGTGCATGTCTTCCATTTCTGTGTGTGGTGGAGATGATAAAGAGAGGATGTGCAACTTGCATTTGTAGCTGATGCTATGTTGGAAGAGGCTGTGAATACATTGGAATTTGTCATATCAAGCTAGGATACAAGCTTGCTGGTATAACAAGCAAGTTTAAGCTAGGAATGTGGGGTGATCTTATTTCTGAAAGTTGTTCTTTAACTGAGACTGTGTGTGTGTATCAGCTTAGTTTCAGCAGCTGATAATGGGACTTAATCTTCTGGAGAGGGATTTTAGTAGCTCTCCTAAACAGGAGAAGGTGATAGCTTTATATAATGCCAAGAAGTTGATGACTAGATAGGTATTTTCATCATCTAATGGTTCACTGAATGCTAATACTTGCGATTTTTGTTTGTTTTCCCTTTATAAATTGTGTTGCTAGCTTTCTGGCTCTCCTTTCATCTGTGCTTCATTTCTACAGTCTGTTTCCCCCCGCGCCCTAGCTAACTTCTGGATTCTTGAGCTTCCTAGAAGATAATTTCTGGCTCACAGCTGTCTGCACATAACAGATCCATTATGTGTGGAAGTGGGAAAACAGAGTATGTGATGGTGGGAAACTGAGTATGTGATATTTCACTTCACGTGTGATATTGTAATCATTTGGATTGTGCTCTTTGAAAGCTCTGTTCCTGTTACCTGCAGGATTTCTCTTAATCTAGTCACTTATTTTTAACAGAAGAGATATTTATATCTACAGGGATGTTTTAAGTCAGCTACTTCTTGCTTTGCTTAACTATCATAGAGCAGTTCCTGCTCTTCCAGCTAAGAAAAATGTATTATTGTGTTGAAGAAGAGGAGTTTCATGAATGCAGGAGAACCAAGATAATAAGAGATAACTCTTGCTCAGCTTCTGCACTCAGTTTATGGACAAATTCCCAAGTGAGTTTATTTGTTCAAAGTCTCCTCACAGAGAGATCTGATTAAGAGACAGAATAACCCATGTATGATGAGCTTGATCTCAGTTTTCTGAAATCCAAACACAGCCAGATTTTTGACAAGGTTCAGGTCTGTATGTAAGCCTTGAGCAAGATATTTGATTTCAGACAGTGCAAGGTGACGGCTTAGCAATCACTCAAAGACTTTCTGGAACACAAACATCTCGTAGGACACCAGGTTACATTTCCAACGCTTTCTATTTGTCCCCATGTCAAACTCCATTAAGATTCCACCAGTTTAACTTCATTGTCTGTACAAAGAATCAAATTTTCACATCAGTTGCTCCTTTTACCTTTGCAAGGAGCCCGCAAGGAGTTAATAGCACAGTCCATACAGGATCAAAGCCTTACTGCATTCACTGTTATTTTTATTACCCCCCAAACCCTCATCCTAGTTAGAAAAGAGGATGAGGGACTTACCTCTGAGACCTCTAGTCTTGACACAATAATTCGATCATAGCAATGGACACTTGAAATTTTGATTCATATTTGATGTGTTCTAATCCAGTGTGATCCAGGATAGTGTCATTGTCATGCCAATCCTAAGATGTGTAGAAGCATATAACTTTTCTTTTTTTAATATTGCTGAATTATATTAGAACAGAAGCAAACACTGATACTTCTGTGGTGAGAAACTCCAATGGGAAGCAATATTTTGGGGCCTGCCCTAGGTACAAATTGACCTGCGGTACTGCGAAGTACAACGTGCATCTAAGTGGTGCAATGGAAAGATTTTTTTTTTTCTTATTTAAAAACAAATCAACCAGCTCAAACCAAAAGAACCAGAAACAATACATTTCTTGCAGTTGTATTTTTACCTGCTACTCAGAGCTCATAAAACAGCATTGCCTGTAGTTGTTTTTTTCCTGTATTGTTTCCCTAGCAAATGCCAAAATAAATTAGCCAATTTATAGCTAACCCATCTTGTAACTGTAGGTTTCAGAGTTCCTGTGTTCTGGAACATGGTATCTGGGTTCCTCAGACAGAGGCTGCCCCTGGCGCTTGCTGTTACAGCGATGTGTGTCTGCTCAGAGATAGGAATCTATAAATGGCACAACCTGCCTTGGTGCTGAGGTCTTGGGGACAGCCCTTCAGAGCGGGAAAGGGGCTTCCTCCTTGAGCCCTGCCATGGAGAGGGTCATTCTGCAGGGAGCTCTGTCCTTGGTAGCACCACCACCAATTTAGAGATTCCCTCAGCTTCTTTCAAAATCAACGCTAAGCCTTTTAAATTATTTTATACTGATGCACCAAGAGACTTTTTGTTTTAATTGCTTTTAGCACTCTGTATTTAAAGAGATGAAAGCAAAACTAAAGGCAATCTTTTCTTCTACCTAAAACCATGCTGAATTACTCATGATGAGTAATGTGTTGTAAGAAAGGTCTAAGCCTCCCTGGGGTGTATGTTATGTCTTGTAACGTGATGCTAACCACATAAATGACGCGATATGAAATGATGTATGGAACTACTCTATGGCAAACACCAGGAAAGCTACTGTGACACCACCAACCTTACTGCTTTGAACGCTATGGAGCTGGCGCTCTTCTACGCTGTTGCCAGTTGTGCAGCTTTACCAAAGGTAAAGTGAGAACAGTGCAGGTGAGAACACGTGTGGCTCCGTTTGTCAGCGTGGTGCAAGTGGTGTTTTGGAGCATGGTGCCTGTGCAGTTGGTTTGACCATATCCTGAGCCCTGACTTCTCAGTATTACAGACTTGAATCCAGTACAATCAGGACATACTACTGCAAGTGGCCAAGAGAGGTGCTTGTGGAAGGTGCTGGATTTCTCGGCATTGGGAAATGCAGTAAAGAGCTGTCCCAAGCATTGGCATGGCCACCCACTTCTAAGAAGAGGGCTATAACTTTGCAGAGCTGGTAGCCTGACTGCAGCTGGGGAATCTAAGCTGTTTTATGCTTGCAGAGGATCTAGTCTGCTTGGTTACACCTAAAGATTCATTCTTATCTACATATTCTTTAAGAGTGCAGCTCTAAAATGACATTGGGATCTTTATATGTAACAACTAGGTATCTGAACCAGGATGTGAGGAGTAAAAGTCTCTTCCTGTTCTTAAACGCAGGCAAATTCTGTGGAGCAGCCTAAATGCAGAGTCCTTAAAACATCAGGCCAAGCAGCAGGGCAGGCAGGAAAGCATCACACAGTGAAAAGCGTCCCTCACCCTGGGCTGCAACTGCGGGCTTCAATAGTGGTGCTGCGTGTGGGGAGGTCCAGAAAAGATGCACGGTGGCCAGGTCATTGCACTTGTGCAAAGTGTGCTCCTCGCATGAGCCTGGGCCACTGAGGGTGCCTTTAGGAGCAGGCTGGGTACTGCTGCTGCAAATAGCCCAGCTCCTGCCATAGTGCTTCACTTTATTTTGTTGCAGAAGTTAGTGCATGCTAGAGATGCAGACACTGCTAACCAGGGTTTATGAGCTTTAAGTAAATATAAAATGATTTAATCATGGTGGGTGCATAAGAGGGCTTAATAAATGTTTATACTGATGAAAGCAAAAGAATTGCAAATGCCATTACACTGATTGCTCTTATATTGCTTTCCTGCTCTTCTCTCCCTGCTTTCCTCCCCATTGCCACCTTTTTATTTTGTTTTATTTTATTTTTATTTTTTCGCCTCTCCTCTCAAATGCAGTAAAGATGCAAGTGCAATGAGATTTCTGGGCTCGTGGTGCTAGCTACCTGAAATGCTTCCCAGGCATTCACTGTGGAGGTGAGGAATCTGTGATTAACCGCTGTTCAGGAGAGCAAAGTCCCTAGAGAACAGCCTGAGAAATGGAGAGATGTGGCTAGTGTGAAAATGATTACCCGGAGGGGCGGTTAGCCTAGTGGGATGCTGTTTTACACCTTATTTTTCAACAAACATGCAGACCTCCTTACACACCCAGGAAGGAATATGATTGGCTTTTAGCTTGATTATTGAAATATTGCGGAGTAGTGAAAAAATGTTGGGGGGATGTAGTTTGTTTGGAGCTTGTGTTTTGTTCGTGTGACCTAGACCCCTCTAGTTTTTCACCACCTCTAGCATTTTGATTCTATTGGAAAATAGTATGTTGTCCACAAAAAAATTATGCCATTTAACGGCCAGATCTGTGCCTTCTAAGAAGAAGAAGAAAGAAGTGACTTTCTGATGGGGTCACATAAGAACATACAAGTCTTGGATGGGCAATTACTACTGTTCTAAGCTATATAACAGAGGGTTTGTTTGCTAGGATTTATAGCCCAATTTTCAGAAAGTGGTCTATTTTGAAGAGTAGTATTGGGATTTTTTCTCTGAAAAATTTTGTGCCAATTTGTAAAATTTTCATGGATTTTTGAAAAACTCAAATTTTAATAGCATAATGTGTGCAGTGAGGGCTTCCAAAAAGATAAAGGCAAAATCTTTTGGAGTAAACAATGGGGTCAAGTTACTTTGGTTTTGTTTTACATTATTGATGAAATTTTGAAGACTGTTTAAAGGAATCAAGTCCTGGTTCCTACTAAAATTAAAAGCAACCGGACATTGAGATCCTCCCATCAGCTTTAGGAATCTCAATCTGTAACTCCAGGGTTAGTGTGATGTAATTTGGGTTAAGCACATTTCTAAGAGCAGTATTGTCTAACAGTAGTATTATCTTACAGTGGTAACATCATGCTCATATGCAGCTGACAATCTGGAAGCTTTACAGACAAATGTAGCCTATATTAAAGTCTTCAGGCAAGCATTTGGAGTCTTTGGAAGCTTTGTTCACACAAAGCCTGTAGAATCAAACCATGAATAATGTTGGATCTCCAGGCTTGTGGTGGTGTCCTTTGAGCGGAGCTCACTTTGGGGGCAAAGTAATAGCCACTTAGTAGTCCATACGACTCCCACACAGTAGTCAGCAGGAAAAAATGATGAAGGTTAGCAACTGGAATTGCATGCAGAGGTTATGTGGCAGAATGTGATTACTCACCCAGAGAGTTGAGAACTTTCTGTCAAAGCAGATTGTAAGGTCAAAATTGAGTTCTGGCTTTCCTGGAAAATTCTGCAGAATATGCAGTATTATCATGATTAATATAATGGATTACTTGCCAAATATGTAAAGGCTGAAACCCCAGGCTTATTAGGATTGAATGAATGACTCTAGCGTGTTTTCTCCCAATGATTTTGCATTCTATAATTAAAATGTTTGCTTTCAGTCTCACTTGATATTAAGCTGATTTAATGTCCTACAGAAACTGTTTTGAAAGCTTTCATTTTTTTCCTCTCTGGACCCAGCTCCCTGGGTGGGTGATATCTCATATTACTTGGATAGTTCTGAGCTGTGGCTTTTGATAATAAAAAGCAAGTTGTAGCATTTTTCTTCTCAGCAGAGTTCTTCATTTCACCTTAGATGCTCTTTTTCCTCTGTATGTATTTATCCCAGAGTGTACAGCACAGCCTTATTCTGTACAACCCAGAAATTCAGTGGCCTCTTCCTTACAGATTAGGCCTGCAAGTTGAAGGCTTGTCTTGCAGTTCAGGAGGCACCTTCCTCCTTCAGCCACATTTTTCATTGTCCTACAATTGAAGCCACCGTTCAGAATTGTCGCCTGCCAGGAACTCGTCACTGTTGATCTCAGCTATTTTCTTTCCCGTAGCTTCTTTGATTGTGGCATTACAGTATTAACAAGTATTGCTCCATGGGTTTCTTTTCCTGTAGAAACACATTTGGACAGCTTTAGCTTTTCAGTACTGTTGAATCATTTCATTTGACTTCATTCAGGTTCATTCAAGATGATAATCTTACTGCATTACCTCCCTTATCATGTCTGTAGTATTTCACTGCTGATACAAGGCTAGGCTGTTGGGCTGGGGCCGAATAGGTTTATTTTCATTGTCATCCACACCTTCAATGTAGCATCTACAGCACGTTTTATGGTCCACTCCAAAGCTAATGAACCTCAGTCTGAAGATTCTACTGAGATCTAGGCACTGGAATGTTTTGTTTTGGAATGGAATCCCTGCACATAAGCAAGAAAAGATCAGATGAAGGAGCGGGGACACCTACAAATTAATTTAGTTTTTTATCTACATTTTCCCACTATTGATATCTCTGGATTCACAGCTCTTTAGGACAATGTTTGCCAATTAAGGCAAAAGCCCAAAGCCCAAACTGGTGGCCTGCTGCAGGTGCGTGTGCTTCAGGACTGGCTCTGCAGGCCCAGGTCAATGCAGAAAGGAGGCAACCATCAGGCATCTGCTAGCTGCAAGGGGCCCAGAGGCTGATCCTCCAGCTGAGGCACCATTTCTGATCCGAACAGGAGAGCTGGTGTTGCAGGGAGTGCTGGTGAGCTGTTCTGGGCCCGTGGCTAAGCCACCAGTGTGCTGCCTCACCTCTCAGTTTTGGGGCTTCACCAGGCGTGCGAGTAACTGCAGACCTGTCATCTTCAGGAAAGCCAGGGTCCGTTTCAGTGGGCAAAAGAGGACTGCGACACAGAAAGCTGCAAACAGAAAGTGCTGCTATTTAACTGCTGGCCTCATAACACAAGGAAATATTAACCTGACCAAGACAGTAAGTGCTTCCAGTGCTGCCTTTATAGATTTGGGATTCCCAGAGCAAAGAGAGGACAGAGGTGCTGGGACTGAGAGAAGGGAGCTCAGCACCCAGAGACTCAACCTTCTCCAGATGGTTTGATGGGAGATATGAGTAATGAGGATTGGCAGTGGGCAGGTAGCAGGGTGGCTACAAAAGCCCTGCACAGTAGTTGTCTATGGACCTCGAGCAATATAGAGCAGTGGGATCTGAAGGATCATGGTAAAGGAGATGGTGATTCAGGGAGCTGAGAGGCAGATTTCTTGCTCACTTATCCAGTTACTTTTGTGATGTGTGCTGTATCAAATGCACTTCCCCTAGGGAAGGTGGAGAAATGCTCACTTTTTCCGTATTTCATGAAGGAGAGCTTAGCTGCTGCTCTTAAAGATTTGCCTGGCACTCTTCCCTCAGAAAGGAAGGTGTCTGGGAGTTCTATGGCCAGGGATCCTTTCTGAGAGCAAAGTCTGCCTCTAGTATCAAGGCTCATATAAGCCCTGGGAACAACCTCAAATGGTGGCAGATCTTATATAAGAGACTTATTGTGCAAATAAGTATCATCAATAATATGAATAACCAAAGGTGAATGGGACAAGGAAATAGATATGTTAAAGTCCACTTTAACCTATCTGTATTACCTACCTGTAATTAGCAGGTAATTTATATTCAGGAAATCTTTCTCCCTACAAAGAGTTAGCACTGACAACAAACCTCTTGCTCTGTTGTAGCATTTGTTGAATCAGTTGTGGATGGGAGAACAAGCTGGGAGTTTCATGTTAATTAAAAGAGTTATTGGCTGAGGTGTCCCCCCCCCATCTAAATGGTGTCTCAGAAATGCAACATATTCAATTGCACTTGACTGCTACAGGTTGCTTCCTACCTGGAGCCTTGAAAACTTTCTTCCATTTGCAAGAGGCTTTTCTCTTGGGTAACCTGTTTGTGTGCGATTCCTGTTCTTCCCATATCAGGATCGATGGCTTCTTCATCATCCCATACGTGCCTGCCAGAATAACAGGATAGGAGCTATGTTAACTTCCAACAGTTCATTTTTGAATTATGTTTTTGAATGACATAATGGATGCATATGAAATATTGCCACTTGCAACTACTTTTTAATTAAAACCTGAACACGTTGTGCTATATAGAAGCCACATAATCTGAGAAAGAATTAAAAGGGAGGCCATATTTTGCAAGAATTGTAGGATTGTAAATAGAGCTGATTGAAAGACAATTATCGCTTCCTCACCCATTGAAATTTGTTATTACAAAGTTCCACTGGAATTTGGAATCTTTATTTGTTTACTGGTTGTTTGAAGTTATTCTCATGAAACCTTTGAAGTGTTTCTTTCAGTTGGACAAAGAGGCCATATTAAGTAAGAGAAAAGTCTAGTTGTATGAACCATCTAGCACGTTTGAAAAGGCTCAGCAACGCACAGAGATGTCAGATTACTTGTAGAAGGTCAAATCAATTTCATGATCAGGCAAACATTAGCAAATTACTTTTCTCAGAATCAAAGCAAACAAAACACTTTAAGAAATACTTCTTAGGAAAAATCAAATGGCAGTTACTAGAAATTTATCACTCCATAGGACTTGTTCTCTTTAAAGCACTTTCTGCCTTCTTAATGGTAGGCTGTTGCATCCAAACATCACACAGGGACAAATTCAGCTGTGGCTTAAATCTGTTCTGTAGGGCAAATGAATCATAACGGGCCAGGCCATGGTGGGTTTTATCTGCTTGCTTGACTGCTTTTAAATTAGGGCATCAAAGGGCTCAGGCCCATAAGAGGACAGTGTCAGCTCAAAGGATTATGTTTTGTTTAAAGCTGGCGGCTGCTCAAAGTTATCTGCAGACATTGCACGATAGGGAAAGGGTGACTGTTGCCTAAAGACTTGAGAAGGAAGAAGGGACAGAAAGCTGGAATAAGTTTCTTGAGGAAAGTATTTCCTTATTGTCCTAGTGAGAGGCCAGGGAGAAGTCCAGGTGGAGCTTCCTGCCTGAGCATCGGCCTCTTTGTGCTGTAAAGAGCTCTGCAGAGTGGTGCTCTTGTTGGTCCAGGCTTTGCAAAAAGTGACTTGGACTGAACCTCTTTTCTTCACATCTATGCTGCAGTTTGAGTCTTAATGTTGTTCTTGTATATCAGCGTTTTCCATTAATAGAAGTGCAGTGCCAAATGTACCGAACACAGTCCGTGACGCATCCCTCTGGAGCTGGCAGAAAAGACTCTTGTCCTCTCTGCTCGAGTGCTCTGCTTCTCAGAAAACGGAGATAAGCCTTGGAGTCTGATCCCACCTCTGTCCACGCTGAAGCTGCAGTCGGTTCCAGCGCGGTGTTGTGAGTCACGCAGCGTGACCCTGTGCGCCCGACCCAGGTGGACACGAGATGCACTCAGAGCTGCGGCATGAAGAGAAGTCCTGCTAGAGAGGTCTGTAGAGACCTCTCTAGCAGCCTCCTCCAGCCTCCTCCTCGTCAATTCAGCACACAGGCTTTAGAGGGACTTTATTTTTCAGTCACTCTTTAAGAGGATGACACTTATTTTCATATTGCCTTTTTTTTGCCCCCTTCTCCTGCCTTTTGAGCACTGTGTGTAAAGTTATTGAAACTACAGTTTTCCATCTGAGTTTGCTCACTGGAAAATGTGGCTGTCTTAAATTGAAAGCAGATGGAAATTTGAATTTCTGATGAGGTGTAATGGCTTTCCCAATTCTGTGAGCTGGAGAAGAGAGAAAATGCTTTTTTAATATATGTAAATATAAAACCACAAAGGTGACAAAAGATTAGCAGTGGAAGACACGTTAACTTGAAAAGAGTTCTAGCTTCTCAATTAATCTCAATTAAATATCTCAATTAATTTGGCCACTTAAAATGGATGGGAGAAAAAAAAGACTATAATGGAGTTTTTTTACAGTGAAAGGGTGGTTCAAATGCAGAATGGCCTTTGAGGCCTAGAAAAATCAGACCTTTCAGGACTACTTTTTGGCATGAGTCCAAGGCTTAAACAGCCTTGAGCAGTGCATTCATTTTATTTTCACTTGTAGGACAGGGGAGAGTTTTGCCTTTAACAATTACAGCAGGCAAAATAGAACTTAAATGTGAAAATGAAGCCATGTTGGGAAAAGCCTCGTGTTCTAATTCCCCTTCCTCTGTATTAAGAGCCCTCAGAAGTGCATAAGCACCAGCTGAGTATTGTGCAGTTAGTCATAAGATATAAATGAGCCCTTCAACCGTGGGGAAAACCCACTAGTGTGATGTGCTTTTTCACAGGAAGGAATGCAATTATTATTCATCACTGAAAATAAGTGTTCATTATTCATCAATCCATTTAAAGAGTTTACCCCATCTAGGCTGGGATTTAACGCAAACGCCACGTCACCTACCTAGCTCTTCAGCAGGATAACTCCGTATTGAACAACAACCAAAGACAGCTCATAGGTTTCAACCAGTCTGACCAAACCAGGGCAGAGAATATTCGTGAACAGTAAATGCTGTCCCAGAAACTAGGGCAAACTGCTCAAGAACAGAAGGGAGGCGCTGGTGTTTGGACAACTTCATGACAAAGAGTTTGGTTAGCTGAGACAAAACATCACGTCTAGGAGGATTTCAGCATATATGATTTCAGCACATATGATTCAAAAAACTTGAGGTTGATTTATATCTCTAGTGAAAGGGTTTGATTTAAACCACTGGTGGCAAACTGTTGCCCGAGCTAAGTTGGTGTAGTTCTCTTGAAGTCAATGTTACCAAGTCATCTTACCCAGGTTGAAAATATCTTTCAAACTGTAGCTATAAGCTGTACTGTTTATAAGGTAAAAATAAAACTGTAGAACTTCTGGCTGTAATCTTGGTAATTTTCCAAAATAGTTTTCTTGTAGTGAACTCTGGCTAACGAGAGAAAATGTTCTGTTACTAAATTGGTGCAAAGTTGAGTGCTGCTTTGGGACATTTTTGTGTTGGTATGAAGGTTAAATTACATCTGCGAAAATTTCCATTGTATTACTGAATCGCAGATTAGTTTAGCGTCATATGAGAGCAATGAACAAATAGATTCCCAGATAACTCTATTTCATCTTGCACCTTTCACCATACCCATATCACTGGAAACGACAAGGAAATGCAAGTCCCCCACAAGAGTGCACGTAATAAGAGTGTAAGGTCAAGGAATTGCCTAAAAAAGGTATGGATCGTTTGTTTTAGGCACTATATGCATGAACATGGAGATGTCTAAAAATATATTTGTTAATCTTGACCATCAATGAAGCTTGGAAATTAAACCCTTGCCTGGGTTTTTGTTGTGAAATCAGCTTACATGATGGGAATTAAATTCATGGGAGCAAAGCTGAGGTGAAAGGAGGAGGATATTGGTTCAGAAAACTGCAGGGAGCTTGTGGGAGAACTTAGGAGCCGATATAGCATGAGTAACCCAAAGCCTGTGTGTGTATTTGTGTTCAGAAATGATCTACTTTGGTCTTACCATTTACAAACTTAAGGTTCAGGTAAAAAAAGCACAAAAGTTCCAGGGCAGCATGTAGCTCTAGTATGTCCTTCTCCTTCAATAATATATATACACGTATTTTTATATACACACACACACACACACGGCTGGTATCATTTGTAAGCATGTTTGCATGTTGTGCATGGAAACAAAATATCCTTTAAAATATAGCAGAGCAGTATATATTTTTAATTATTTTTGAAAAGTCTTGGTTTGCAAACCAAATTCCTCAGCCCAGCAGCGATAAAATAATAAACAAGCAGCTGATGTGCACAGCAGGACTCCCAGGTATCTGCTGAATTTTACAACAAACCGAGCCCGCTCTTCGTGGCTCAGCTCCCATTTCTGCCGACTGCCTTGCCGTTTTGTTCTTTTAAAACCTAGATCAAGTTCTCCAGCCTCTAAAAGAGAAGCTGGATTGTACCAATCCCTGCTGGAACTTGTGGCCGCGTGGAGCCGCGAGGGCTCTGCCCAGGCCAGCGTGCCCAGCAGGACACGCAGAGGATGCTGCAGGGCTCCGTGTGACACGGGGGACAGAGGTGTCTAACCCAAACTGCCTCTGCCCACTGGTGAGGAGCAAGGGATGGGCATGGAGGAGTGTTGCTGCAGCTTTCACGAGCTGTAAAACCTCAGTCGCAGTTTAAGGTGCTCTTAAAAAAGAGCTTTGGATAGGAAGTCCCCCTTCAGCCTTAAATATCTACCCTGCCAACCTTTAGCATCAGAGTGAGAGCTGTTTTCTCTGCCTAGGTTGTTACATAGACCTAACTGAGGCTGTATCAAAGTGCTTCTCTAGTCTTGATAAATCCCAGGAGAAACGAAGGCAATGTAGTTGAAGGCCAGCTTTTCAAAGACATTTTTGCATAATGTGTATCAAAGGCGTAGCTGCAAATATTAATCATTTGACTCATAATGCCAAGCATAGTCATTTGGCTCTTAGAAAACGGCCTGATTTATCCAAGGTGGCCTGAGTTGTTATAGCTAAGCTAAATAATGCAGCACTCTTTAAAGTTGCATGAGTATATGATTTCATTTGCCTTATTCATTCATAATTCCTATTGCCTGGTCGTTTATTGGAGTCAGTGATTATCACGTTTCATCGATCGGCCTCTGCTGTGAGTGAGCCTGGCAGGTTGTTGTGACTCCTCTTTCCCTCTGAGTTTAGGAATGAGTGTTCGGCCTGGCTATTTATCTTCAGGTAAGTGTAGCACAGAGAAGTGTGTGAGTAAAGGTTAGCTACTAATAAAACAAATTGATCTGCAGGACTGTCATCCTCAGGAAACAAAATCAAAAAAAAAAAAAAAAGATAAAAAACACCCTACAGTGCTTCCAGAACAGAGCAGGATCATTTAAATTACTCTCTCCTGTTGAAGCACGCTGCTCTGCAGGCTCACTCTTGATCTCAGCCACAACAGTGGCTCCATGAACTAAACAATGACTAACCAAAAGCAGGTGGATACTGCAAGGCAAATGAAAGCACCAGGAGAGCATTGCTGCTACCAACTGCAGAAAAGAGCAACAAGAACAACAACTCTCTCAGAAGGGTTGGAGACAGTCCAACGGGACGTGGGCTAGTGGAAAGCCTGATCCTTCATTGCTCCATGTTGCTTTGCCAGCGTCTCGGGATGCAGCATTTCACACTGCAGCCACTCACTGCAGCTGTGGGCTCTGTCCCTTGCCCAGCATTAGCTGTGGTTGCTGCTGGCAGTGTTGCCACAGCCACTGCTCTGCTTGCAAAAGATTGCATGAATGTCCCCTGACACACAGAAGAAGGGAAAAATCAGCTGGACTAGTTTAACCTGTCCATTTAAATCGATCAGGTGATCCGGGTCATTTCTGTGTGGGGAAGGGACTTAAGACGTGACTATAAAAGTCACTCTGCTGGAAATCTCAAGGAGAGTGAGAACAGGTGGCCAGGGACGACAGCCCCACATCCCTGGCCGGGATAGTTGTTGCATAGTCAGCTTTCCCTAGGTCCTGTGGGAGACTTCAGAATGAATTTCTTGGAGCAAGCACTTCTGCTGATCTGAAACACCACGGCGAAGTGCTGGGTGAGAAAACATCTTTCAGATAATGTGGCTTAAGATAACATGGGCATTAACTTTATTAATTTGCATCTCTTATCTCTCGACTTGTGTAAGGAAGGTATTGTCATCTCTATTTAACAGATAAGGGGCAGGGAGAAGCTGATAAAGGACCAAAGAATTCTATAGGGATTATATCTTAGAGGAGATGAGAGCACAAGAAATGAAATCCTGGCCCTACGAAATCAGCAGGGCTTTTACTGCTTCAGCACAGCAGAGACCTGACCTAACAGGGAGAAGGTGGCACTTCTCACACTGAATGTCATTTCTCCTGCAGAAACCTGAGGCATTACAGAGGAGTGGAAGAAAAACAAGGGAAGGGAAAGCAGACAGAGGCACCTGGGGTGAGTGAGTGATGGTTGGGAGCACAGTGTGTAATACTGCGGGCAAAGGGAGAGAAAGGAAGAGAATTGAGGAAAATGTAGTAGGATAGTGGGAAAGCACCTCTGAGCAATCCCTGGCATAAGGGTGGGAAGGAAGAGCGGTATGTCCCCAGGACGCTGTGCCACCGTGGCTGCTCCCTGTGTGTCCGCGGGTGATCCACAGGCCAGCAGCTGCTACAGAGGTTGCCAGGGTTCAGCCCTGAGCACAGAGGCAATCGGAGGAGATTAAAGCCACCAGAAGGAGAAGACAAGATCTGTCAAGACACCAGAAGTTTTGGGTGCAGCTGAAGCAAACCTTGGTTCAAATAATCTCTACATCATGAGTAGGCTGGGATTAGATGTGAAACAGCAGTTTCTTCATCCTGTCTTGTCCCAGCACTTTAAGTCCGGGACTCTAGATGTGCGTAGGCCGGCAGGGCAGGTTCACCCTCTTGGCAAAGCCAAAGGCAGCCAGCCCTTGGGCATGACACAATAAATAGTGATTTCACATAGTCCTGCCTGTTGTGCTTTGTGTACACAATTAACTTGAATCCCAAGGCACTGTAGCAGCTGCGGCTGCAGCACTAGCCAGACTTGAGCTTTAGTGGTCCGAGACCCTCTCAAGTCAGCTTAGCTTGTCAAGCCATTGGACTTTGCCTGTCTCCCCTTCTCCTTTCTCCTGCCCCACCCTTGCTGCAGTCAGTACTGATGGTCACAAAGCAAATGCCAACTTTTCCGGGCAGCGTTCCCAAAGAGAAACACGGCACAGGCATTTCTCAAGCAGCTGGATCCCAGAGCGCTCGGACACGATGCCAAGAACTTGCGCAGTGTCTGATGGCATAAGCCTAGGCCTGGAGGTGAGCAACTACGACTCATTTTCTCCTCCTATTTCCTCTTGGTGACAGAGAACACTTAACCATCTGATCTAAACGTACCTACAGTGAAAAAAGCAGAAAATCCCCACTTTTCATGGACCAGATGAAGCTGTCACAAAGCCCGTGTTACAACTTTGGAGAGAGCTTGACTTACACTTTTCTGAATGTTTATGTTAAGTTCTCTTCACACCTATCAATACTGTATTAATTCATCTTGCTACCAAACAAGAGTTAGTAGCATACCTTAAAATTGAGATCCATGGACCTGTAGTAGGATAGCAAATACAAGAGTTTAATCATCACAAGCCTTTTAATTCTAAAATGAACTGGGCACTCTGACTTTATGTCATTTTGGAAGACATTTAAGAAGCTGTGTTTGTATCAAGCAAATATATTTTTATTTCCGTTATCAAAATTACAGGAGTAAAAAAAATCCTATTGAGATGAATTATAACAAATCATAAAAGCAGGCATGAATATTCTTGTCTTTGGAAACCAAAAATTGCATACATATAAAACGTGCAAAAGAAATGTTTAAAAAGTATAAGTTTTTATTATCAGACAACTGGCAGCAGGTGTTCACATTTAACCAACCCATGCCAAAATATTGCTGCAAAATTTGTGCTAAATACCATCACTCAAAACCATTAACAAGGAAATCCAAGAAAATTGGTAAGAAGTTTTCTTTTTTCTTTTTTCTTTTTGCTGACGCAGTGCTTTGATCTGCCATGCAACTGGGTCAGTGCATGAGAAATACCTTTTAACATCCACGTCTGTGATGTGATCTCTATGCAAGAGATCCTAAGTGTAAAACCTCACAGATCACTCAGTAGAGGACTCTAAAAACAAACAAACAAGCAAAAGATTTGACTTGCAAGAGAAGTAGCACAGTGATCAAAGTAACCCAAAGCTGAAAGAACAGATGTCACTGGGCCAGATCCTCACTGTGTTAGGGCAGCACCAGCCCCTACAGCCACCTGCTGTGAGGAGCCCTGCTGCCTGAGAAGGGCTGAGGAGCTGCTGGGCCTTGTCCACAGACATGAGACGCTGGAGGCTTCTGAGGAGAAAAGCTGTGGGAGATGCTCTGTCCTATGGGGTCACCGACAGCTAGAGCAGTGTTAGAGCCAGGCTAGGTAGGAAGGAGCTCTTGTTTCCTGCTGGGTTTCTGCATGGGTATCTGTGCTGGGAGGAGGTTCATGGTGTGTATTGTAATTTCTAAGTAGTCCTTCCCGTACAGAGCCTGGGAGCACATAGAAAACTTTCCATTCTGAGATTATAGCCCTCCCCTGCTGGGCTGGAGGCACCAGCCTGGGGAGGTGCCCCAGAACGGGCATGGGGCCCATGAGATGCTAGGAGCTGGGGCTGAAATTTCCGTCATTCCCGAGAGGGATAAAATTAGAGCTGCAAAGACAGAGAGCTGCCCAGTTAGCAGTGTTAATTACTCTAGGACAAGGCAGCGCACCCATTAGCGCACCCATTTTCATCTTACACCTAGGAACACCTGGGGAGATTCCCAAGCAGAAATGCATCACGAAATTCACCTCAGGAGGCCACTTGCCTCACATGCTATCCCAAGTGAGGTCTGCAGGCGGTTTTCAGTCCAGTATGCCAGCAGAAATGACAGCAATGAGGTGCAGAGAGAAAAGCTCAACCTGTCAGTCAACCCTCTGACCTGGCTCTTTCTTAATGAACATGCCCAGGTCTCTGCTCCCCCCTTGGAGCCCTTGGTCACTCCTGGGCTACCTGCTCATGGTGAGTCAGGTTCTCTGTGCCTTGATGGGACCCTCTCCTGCTCATCTTGTGGCCTACCTCACCTTCCCCTGGGGGCTGAGGTCTACTGGGGATTTCCACAGTCACCAGAGCAAGATCTTTCCCCTGGAAAAAGCAAAGTGTTTGGTTTGCACAACAAAAAGCAATGCAGCTAGCATGTTTATGGCCCATTTCTAAAAGCATTCTTGCCTTCCCAGTTTGCTGGTGAACTACAACGCTCTCAGTCCTGTGCATTTTGATTTCTATAGCAGGCGCGACTCACAAGTTTGCCCTAAAGGTTACCTTTAAGGGATAAGTGGCTTTCTATGAAGTTTTTCATTGTCGTCTTATACTCATCATCAGTCATGTGGAGCTGTGATAGGTCGATGCTAGGAGAGCTCTCTTCCTTCGCAGCTGTATGTCCCTTCTGAGGAGGCCAGTGTGCGGCAGACACTCTAAAACCGGCTTTATCCAAGTTCCTTGTAAACATCCTCCCAATGGAGCTGTTGGAGACGAGGATCACAATCGCCCTCCCCTTTACATCAATGTTCCTCTCCACAAATCCAAAGGAGAAGAAGATAACGAAGCAGGCCAGAAGCGCAATGGAAATGCATACAAAGGCATAAAGGAGACAAGAGAGGGTCATTGCGAGCAGTAAGTCTATGGCCAGCAGGAAGACCTGGCGGATGAAGAAGACCATGGCTGGAAGAGGGAGCCTCCTCCTCGCTCGCAGGCGAGCCGAGAGATGTGCTGGGAGTCGCGGCGCGCGGCCACGCTGTTATAAAGCGAGGCAGCGTTGCGAAACGTGCAGAGGCGAGCCAGAATCCCACGGGGAGGATGAATCATTATCCTGGAAATAACAACAACAGAGGTTTCCAAACCGCGTACATTTCGGGAGAGCAGGGCTCTTGATGTTTACTTGGCTTTGCTGTGCATTTGATGCTCCACTAGGTTGAAATTGAGAGATTCATTTTGTAAGAGCATTTCATCATATCTTTTTTAGGGCCAGTTACGTGCACAGGTTATTTTAAAATACTCATTTTTAGAGGATTTCTTAAAATAATTTGTGCTAGGCAGTGAGAAATCTACGTGCGTAGCCAGAGTAGAAATAATCCCCCTATCTGCTTGGCATGCTACAGTATTCTTAAATTTACCCCTCGACACTGCTGTAAAGCAGGCAATTGCAGTGACTGAAAGAGCCCAGGAGAAGGCGAAACTTGAAATTCTGCTCCATGCCACCAGCTTTTGTTCTGCTGCAAAACACTCTGTGCGGGGAGCATCATGCTTCCTATTTGTAAGGACTTTGTCACCCTGAACATTTGGGGTGCACTCATGTTGGAGACAAGAAATAAGTTGGAGGCACAAGCAGGAACCTTTTCAACTAGTGATGGAGCTCTTGAGGTGCTAACTGCAGTTTTGTGTGCTAGGCAAACCCGTGCTGTGGACAGGGGGTGTTTAAGGTGTATATAGAGGAATACCCTTTCCCCAAGGAAAGCCTCGCTGGGGCAGCAGCACCCTGGTGTCCTGCTCGCCTTGCGACACGGCCTCTTGTGCGCAGAGTCGTGTTGCAACGCGCCCTTACGTCCCGCTCGAGCGGGGAGGCTCGGGGATGCGGGGCACGATGTCAGCACAAGCCGCACGGGTTTTTCTGGTGCTGCGTGTTTGTGCTCTGTGTTAAGCCGCACGTCTCTGTCTCGCAGGCTGGCAGCCTGGCTGATATGGGCCCCAGCAGCCCATCTCTGGGTGCTTCTGGGAGGGGTTTGCTGGTTGTGTGGCAGAATCAACATAGAAATGTACTGAGGGCTTCCAAAGGGATGCAAACAGCCAGTCTGCCTTTAAATAAGCATATATTTCATAAGTAGTGAAAGAGAGCAGGGGTGGGGGTGCACGTGGGTCACCTCCCTGAGTGCCGTGAACATTTTCAAACTCTTCACTCCAGAAGACCTGTCTAGCAAGGGAGCACTGAGGCTTATTTTCAGTTTATTTAGCAGCGAGCAGGCACTATCGCTCCTCCTGGCCAAGGAGCTTTCCTGGAAACGCCCGTGCTCTGCACTGTGCTCGCGGGAGGTGCGTTCTGGGGCCAGACATCGGTGAGGTGCCTGCCCGTGGTGAAGAAAGCAGAGAGTCCCGGTGAGTCCCGGCACCTCGAAGCACCCACATGGAGCCTCCCGCACCCAGGCGGGCTTGGCCGTTGGGAGCTCACAGCCCCCAGGACAGACAACCCCCAAACGCTGCTTCCACAACAGTCTGCAAAGACAGTGTGCGCCTCACGCCCCAAGCTTTAATGAACCACTGCTAGAAGCCTCCAGGCTCTTTCATGTTGGAGCTGCAAAGTCAGCCGAAAAGGCAGGCAGAGAAGACCCGGGCCGCTGCGCAGACAGACTTTAATCTTCCTTATCTGCGCATCACGTCTTTCACATCCTCCTGCCAGGGCTGCAGTTGGAGGATTTCCTGGCTGCATATCAGAACGCATTAATTTGGGCAGCCAGAGCTACACGTTGGGCTGCAAGACGAATCCATTACCTGCAAGCGGAACCGTCGCAGGGCGGCGCGATTGTCTTCAGAGCTCGCCAAAAGACATTCCGCGCTTTCAGTGTGTTTCGGCTGAAGTCACTTTTATGAAAAAAACGCGTGCGGAAGTGTTTGCCGTTTTACTAAAATAACAATAAATAAGCCTGAATAAAGAGCGCGGGCTGGCGCGCCGCTCCCGGCGCCGCGGCGCCCCCCGGCGGCCGCGCTGGGCGCAGCAGCCGCGGGGGCGACACCGGCCGCAAGGCGCCGCCTCCTGGGCCCGGCTCCCGCTCCGCACCCGCGGCTCCTGAGCTCGGCGGGAGCTCACTTTCTGTCCTCGTTCTGGATAAACGCACCGCCAGTTTCCCAGAAATGCAGTGCTCTGCTTTTAAAAGAAGCAAGCCAACCAGCCGCCCGAAGATCACTTCTCAGCGGCTGGATTTTCCCTTCAGTGGTTCTTCTTGGTCAGTGAGTAAACAGGAAAATGAAAGGTACCAGTGTAGGTCAAGAAAATGCTTCAAAAGCCGGAATTATTTTCCGCTACTGTAATATCTAGTAACAGGCAAGACCTCCGGCCCACCCTGTGGTTTTGTGTGACCATATTCATAAGCATAAAGATATTTTGCCAATAGGTAGCCCATGAGGCAACTGTGCCATGTCCTCTAACTTCATCGCTGGCTGTCACCCAGCCTCCTTTTTGCATTGCAATTACTAAGCTGACTCCTCCAAGGGCTTCTGCTTTATCTCTTCCTGAATTTAATTAATGCTTAGGATGAAACAACATTTTATTGAGCAGATTTTTATTTTCAGGCCTGTTCAAGAAGTTAACAAATTATGCTACAGTTCAGCCCAAGGTTTTCTATTTTTCATGTTAAACGAGAGGATTAAATGAATACAGCTGTGCTGTGAGCTAAGCACTTGAGCTATTACCCCGTATGTGTTGGTCCTCTCAGGGAGATGTCTGTTTTCAGCACCCTGATTTGAGATCAGCTTTGGGTTGGCCGAGGTATCTGCTGGGGAGCCTCTAACAGGGCTAAGTCCCTCTGCTGGCAACTTTCTTCATGAGCTGGAGAAATCGGAAAAGGCAGAAACTCAGTTGAAGTAGCTGCGGTTTGCACAGCTGAGCTCCATCAGTGCCTGGCAAGCTGGGAGAGACCCACGGAGCTGAGAGCAGTGAAGCTGAGAAGTGGCCCTTGCAGGACCCTTCTTCCCCTGCCAGCTGGGGGGCTGCTGTAGCGACCGCAGCGGGGCTGGCTCTGCACTGAAGCAGACGGGCTCTGCTTCAAGGTAGGCCATTCGCTTAGCAAAGTCTCTCCAGCACCGGATCAGCTTCTGCTCGCCATTGCTGTGGGTGGAAAGGGCTTGTGGTGCTGCTGGGCCTGCTGCCCCTCTAGGAATATGAACCGTGGTCTCTTGGAAGTGGTGAAGTAGCCTTGATTTGGGGACTGCCTGGCCAGCAAAAAAGGGGGTCCACTCTGCTCTGAAGCTTCAGTGTCTTTCCAGTGTGGCTTTGGCTAATCCTTAAGAGCTCGATTCAGCTGTATATCAAGAGAGAGACTTATCCTAAGCCTCTCTTAAGTAGGTCCTAAATCTCCCCTGCTCTGATTATTTCTTCATCAGTGCCACTGTCGTGTTTCTGAGGTTGCTAACCAAGCAACATGGAGCAAAGCCTTCCTTAAAGCTGAATCCTGGCATCCGCCCTCCGGGAGGCTCAGAGGCTTTCGAGTGACAGCAAGGGCCTTGAGCCCTTTCTTAAAGGCGATGACTGGCTAATGTATTTCCTTTTAGTTTGGTGCCAGCAGCAGTAGAGGATAGTAATAATAATAATAAAAAAACCTTTCACTTCTTATCTGGCAGCTCAGCCTTATGTGACTCATAAAGAAGGTCCCAGTTGCTTATTAATGGAGACATATGGATGTCCTTTGATGTTTGACAGAACTTTGCAGTTCTGGTCATGACTCTAAAGAAAAAGAAAACTTTCAGCTTGGGCAGATTTGGCGTCCTAGAGATTCCACTGCAATTCCATAAAATACCAACTTATTTATTGATACGTTGAGTTATAGAGTGGGCCTGGATTCTCTGTTTCTTTTCCTATTTTTTCTAAGAGGCAAATCTAATTTCTTGAGGCTTCTTGCTCCCTGTTAAGTATTTTCCAGTTGTAACCTTTAAATTGGGTTGTTCAGGCACAGAGAGGAGAAAACAAATGAAGCAATTTATAATGAGTGGTAGAGTAGCAAGCTAGAATGTATGGACAGCTTATGTTAGTCATGCATCCACACACACGGAGCTAGACTAATAGTAGTTGAAAGACACACAGCCCTCAGTATTTGAAAAATAGTATGTGAGCATATAATTTAAAGACTGTATTACAGTGCACACATATCACAGGGTCAAATTTATATTCCACGGACAGCATTAATTTGTTAACTTGCAAGCACTGACCTTTTCAGTTAGAATATTCTTTTATCTGACAAATGCATATTATTTCTTGTGTAGGTTTTTTTTTTTTTTGGCTTTGGTTTTGATGTCTGTGTGTATACCCAGGCCTAAAGTATAATGTATAGACACTTCTGAGACCTTCACCAAGATTATCAATTTGGAATCCTCAAGTTATAAGCAAATGCCAGAGTTATTTAATTCGAATAATGGTGGCCAGCAAAAGCAAGGTTTTGTCTTCACTCAGATTTGGCTAATGGATTTCACAGCCACTGTGGACTTACGGTAATAATTTAATGTTAAATCTTTTCAGGATGGTTATTCTCACAACTCTACCCTTTCAAAGTCTAAACCTAAACACAAGCTGACCCTGCTGCAGGTCCGTATGCAACCTCTACAGCTCCTTTGTGGCTTGTAGGTCTGTACTTTCCCTTCCTCTCAACTCCAGCTCTGAGCTGATGCATAGAGTAGGGAGGCAGAGCTTCAAGAATTTCTTAAATGTTTATGGATGAGATGTTGTTGCAATTATGATTCCAGTTATCAGAGTCACAGAATAACTGGAGTGGTCTCTGGTGTTCATCCAGTTCAGCCCCCTGCTCAGAGCAGGTCCTACTATCAGGGTATATGCAATGCATTCACTATGAGTGGTCATGTTATGAGTCTGAAAGGCTTTCTGAGACTGTTCATGGATATTGAGTATTCCTTGCATGCAAGGGAAAGGAGCTCCTGCTCTTGATTACTGGAAATAATCCAATGGGAGATATTTTGGGGAAGTTCAATAATGCTGGAAAGTACCTTTTCCAGTACTGTCTATAAACCATCAGGCTTGTCAGTCAGTGCTTCCCTTTGGGCAGTCAGTACAGGTTTTATTTACAGCTCCCCTGTACTTCATGATGGCTGTTTATGGGCTCCTTTCTCTCTGAAGCAGCTTGATATCAGTCTCAGGGGCTTGAATTGGCATTAGAAGCGGAAAACTCTGAAGAACAGAGACAGTGAGTGTAGATTTATGGAGTTTAACTTGACATGAAGATACTAACAATTCTCTCTAGAAAATCGGAAAACTCAGCAGAGCAGGAATGCTAAGGGCAGAAGAAATTCTTTAACATTTTTAAGGTGCCTTTATATACCTAGCATAGCTGTCTTGCTATGGAAACTTGAGCAGTAGAATGAGTCCCTGCCATTTCTTTGTATAGACTTTGAGTTTTCTATTATCAATTGTCAGTGTACAGAGTGAAACAAATTTGTAAGAAAAACATATTGAAAGTTAATTGTATGAGCTGCTCGATTAACACATTCACAAATTATTCAGTTGACTTTGTAAGTTAGATGATTAGAAAAATAACCTTACATTTATAGGTAAACTATAAATTAACATATAGATGAATTAATCAAAACAACTATTCCTCAAATACTTTTTGAACATCAGAAATGCATTTTACCTTCTGTCAATTATACTAGTTTACACTGATATGTAGCGTCACTAAAATGGGAAATATTCAAGGCTGAAGATTATATAGACTCTAAACCTATAGGAGAGACTGAGGAAAATCAGTAAAGAGTAATAAAATTGTGGTAGCCCGTAGTACGGGATCTGACTTTTTTTCAGTATCTTCCAACTGGAGAACTAGTCAGAAGTGATAATTGATGGCACTGAGCAGATTTCCCTCTGTTTCCCTCTGTCCGTCTGTGTTCCAGTGTGACAGGCAAATGCCCTGCATCGGTCCGGCAAAGGGACAGAGGACAACATGGGACTGGTTGGGGTACTAGGTCTTACACCCTCTTGCTGGGCTTGGCCCTTCCAACCATCTCCAAATCACGTTCAGGGCAAAGATATCGCGGAAGGGCTTGCAAAAATACATCACTGGGACAATAACAGAGAGATGAGTAAAGGTAAGAAAAGGTGATCGTG
>JAVCKT010103457.1:2772-26342 GCA_032273925.1 Rhynchotus rufescens
TAAGGAATGTTTCTGTTTCCTTCAAAATTGAATATCCATGGTTTCTCTCAATATGCTTCATATGAAATTTAATCCAAAGTATTAATCAATAATAGTTGTTTGAAATATTAGCAGCTTTTTCATCATGTTATATAAAAGCTTACTCCCTAAGAGTTTTATAAGAGTGAATATACTGTTTTTACCTCATTTGAAGAGCTACTGACAAAAACTGACATAGAAATAACTGTTATTAATAAAAGACCTTGAAAGCACACTACTGGAATGTGAGGTATCCATTGACAATGCTAATAAGCAAGTCACTGACTTGTGGTGCCACTTCCTAACATATTATTGCTTCTTAACAAATTTGTTAAAAGTTTACTAACAAAACTGTTCCTGAATGAGACCTTAATGCAAAGCATAACGAGTTTCATATTCATATAACACAAATCAAGTTTACAAATCAAATGAGAGAACGGAGGACGGCAAATCCTCAGGCAATATGAATCAGTCAGAGTTCATTTAAGTCAGGAGAGGTGAACCAGTTAATGATAACCAATACAAACTTAAATCCACTGTCCTCTCATTAACCATAAAGCAGCTAGTGATTTCCTGCTGAAACTCTACTCATAGTTTTAAAACAAATAACAACAAAAAAATCAAACAGAAACAGATAAACAAACGAAAAAACAAAAAACCCAACATCATTCTTCTGTCACAGATAGATTTTGGAGGTGTGAAGAGCTTAAGTGATTTGCAAAGGTCACAGAAGAGATAAGTGGCAGAGCCAGAAATAGAGCTGGTGTGTCATGACTCCTATGCAGTAACCACAAAACCATCTGGCTTGTCAGAATAAATTCACATTTATTTATGTGATGTTCTAAGGGCAAACAAAAATGTCAGCATAGGTTAAATGTCATCTAATAATTTGTCCTCACAGCAGTTCATCCCTATTCAGCCTTTGCATAACTCTATTTCTTATTTGTTGTGTTATTACTTCTTTGCATGACTGCTTTAAAATATTTTCGGTAGTTTTCTTTTATAAGACAGTGAAAATGCACCATCTTTTTCCTCAAATGCAAATTCCAAAGGTACATTGCTGATTAGGCTGTTCTTTGTTTGGTTGTAAAAACAAGGGCCTTTTCCTGATTTATTCTACTGCTGCTGAAGCAAAGATGAGTGCAAATATCAGAACACTTGACCTTTAGTGATCTTTCATTCATTAAAGGCATTACCCAACTAAGAGATAAAACCCACCTGATCTTATTGAAGGTAATTCTGCCAGACTGAAATTTAGGCTTTGAAATTCAAAGCCTCTACTTTTAGTAGCACTCCAACACTGCCTGAGAGGACATCCTGTGTGAAAGGAGACAGCTCAGCCAGATGGGGGGTCCATTACTGGATGAAGTTACTGGGTTGTCCATCAGTCATCGGAGCTGAGTCTAAATCCTAAGCTTCCTAGTATTAGATTTTTCTTTTCCCCTCTGTTTTTCTATTTGTTGTGTAAACTCATGTTGATTTCCTATAGCAATTAAATGCAACTAGTAGAATTATTTTCTCCATTGTTTAACTGAGGACCCAGCTTTCATAGCTGTATGAGTTTTAACCTTCTTTACATTAAGACAGTAAATCTCTGAGCATATTTCACTCAGATATTCTTTTGTGGCCTTTTTATCTTTTACTCCTACAATCTCCTCTCTATAAATGTTACCTTGATGAGAGTTTTTGTTTTTAACTTCCCTGAGCACCTCAGAAATCTCATTTACGTGTAAAACATAAATGTGTCCATAAAATATCACACAATATTAATGGTACAGGAAAGGCAGTACATAAAAATAAGGGAATAGAACTTCAGATGTTGTAACTCAGTTACAGTAACCCAAAATTACAACCTTCCAACTGAGGACCTTACTTACAATGGATGATAATAGTTGGTCTCTAGGCTAAGATGACCTTACTCCCTTTTCATTGTGAAGCTTAGGGGAAGGTTGTATCTTATTGTTCAGGGAAGGGAGAAAACTGCAGACTCTTGATGAGACTAGCCATCATTATATATACCAATCACATCCTGTCCCAGCAATAATTACCAGAGAGTATGAGAATGTACCTGTAATGATAAAGTGAATTAAACATATAAATAAGTTTCATGCAGGTAATTGCAAGCAAATGAGAAAAAGAGAGAGAGAGCACAGGAGAGAAACAGAAAGACAAAACAAATACTGAGACTTAAAATGAGAATTTGAATGAAAATACTTTGAAGGTCTTCTACTCTAATTGATGACATATTCATATTCATGCAATTCATGAAGAAGGAATTGGAAGGGAAATGAAAAGAATAAATTTAAGATATATATTTTAAATTATTCTGACTTCCAGCCTTTGTCATTGCTTTGTAATTATCTAACTGGGTTGTTCGGTTGACCAAAAGAACAAGATTCATGACCAACTTTCATTCCCTTCTGGCCTTTTCTCCCGTTCTGTAAGACTCTTTGACCACTTATTAAAGGCTTCATGCTGCTCCCTTCTATAGATGACAACATGACTATGCAGTTGTTAGCCAAAGCTCTGAAAATGAAACTTGGCAGGTGACCATTGGGATCTCAAGACCTCAACTTACCTTCCAAAGGTAAGTCCAAGTCTTACCATGTCCCCTAAAAGTGACTTTCAAGAAAGGGATAGAGATTTTATTTCTGAATCTTTCCTTTGTGCTTATTTGTACAGTCTAATGTGACAGTTCACTCAGCTCTATGATGCTGGTATATCTGCAAATAAACAAATCTAACTGTCAGAGATTCATGATTCTTGCTTCTTTCCCTATGCCTGGCAGTGTGACTTTGCATTTTGATTGTCCAAGGCCATAAAACATTGAGAATGGCTTTGAACTTTTATCCACTTTCTTTTGGTAACCTGTCAAAACTTCTTGCTTCTTTTGAGGTAACCTGGCCAGGATAGGTTTCAGACCTTAACAACCACAAAGATTTTTCAATGTGAAGTCATTACTGCTCAGCTAGTGGGAGGTGCATGTCCCACAGAGTGATAAAATATGTTTCCAGGGCACTTGATGGGCTCCAGCAATCCAGAGGATAAGAGAACTATAGGGGACAATGAACCTACTAAGTTGTCTTGTATAGAAATGGAAGTTGTTACAATCTGCATTCTTGAGAAGTGAGTTGAAATAAGAAAGTATATGCATGTGTGGGTGTATGTATATTTGTCTGCATTTTGAGGAGTGATTTCCCCAAGGGAGATACTAAATGGAAGGGAAAAAAATGAAGAAGAAATAACTATAGAAAAAGTTCAGCCTAACAATCTATCAATAATGCAATGAAATTTTATTTTTTTCTCTCTCTTTTCATACAAATTGTATCCCAAAATGCTTTTATAAGTTTAAATAATAAAAGACCATGAGCATTATATTGTATAATTTACAGACAAACATTGGCACCAAGATGCTGCCTGTGGAATATATTAATAACAGATAAAATATTATAGCAGAGAAAATGAAAAGAACTAAGAGGTCCAGGCAGCAGAATGAAGAGAGGAGATTTGAAAAGAGACGGAGAGCTGACAAGGCAGAGAGATACTGTAAGGCTGTTCGTTGCAGATGGTAAGACATTATGCAAAGGGATGGAGAGAAAGTTGGTGTTAAAGGAATGGTAGGAAAAGGCAGGAGAGAGGAATGCAGGTCGTGAACAGCACTAACAAGGCAGGCATCTCTGAGCAGAGCCTGAAGTGAGTGAAAGGCTTGGGGATTCTTCTGGAAACCAAGGAGACATGATTTGGTGCTTCGGTAGAGCAAGTACAAGACGATGGACAGAATTCTGCTTGCTGCTAAGGATCAAAAGACTCTGAGGAAGGGCTATATTTAAAGTAAAGCACCTTGAAGTTCCATAGGCAAGAAAAAAAGCAGTAGTGTCATTTGGCCTATCTTCAGGCAAACACAGATAACTTATTGCCTAGGTCCAAGTGTTGGGATAGACCCCAAAATACACAAGTTCTCCCCAAATATTCAAGTCGCTCAGTTGGTATGGCTCCTCAGATTCCCTCATTATTCTTAATGTTCCTCTGAGTTACTCTTCCTAGTCATTCTATGGTGATCTAAAACAAACATTTTGTGTTTTAAAATTGCTTCTATACTTGGTCAGCAATTTAAAGGAAACACATGCAAAAAACTGCCTATGCACACTAGACTTGCACACACAAGTATGACTGATGGTTTCAAGCTGATTTATCCAATACTTGTTTCTGCAGGCATAAAACCAGATGATGTTAAAAGCTCTGCAGGTCCATTTCCTACCTCATGAATTGTAACTTTATTAGTGACATCTCCCCAGACCTTTTTTCAAACCCTGGCTCTTGTGCATTTGTTTTAACCTGTTTCTGTTCTGGTGGGGCTACCTCTGAAAACTGAGAAATATTTTAATCCAGGAGTAAAGAGTTATCACATGTTGTACCACAGAAGCTGATACTGATGCCTCATGATGTTTTGTTTTTCCAGAAGCTGTGAAGGGCACACGTTGCTGTGTCACTTTCTCCAGTTCCGCCATGCTCCCAAATTCAATGTCAATTCCACACAAGAGAACAACTTGAAAGGAATTTAAAAGTGAAATTGTGTACCTAAACAATTAAGTGCATATGTGAAATGGCATCTTGATCTGACGGCCAGTCCAGAGCTTGCTAATCCTAGTCAGTTCTATGAAGTAAACAGGATTTAATTAAGCCCTTGATCAAAGCATTAAAATTCTGCTCAGAACTATTATTAATAATGTACTCCCTTGAACTCCCCAAACTTTCGCACAGCAAAACAAAACAGAAGTAGTCAATAAACATGAATATATTTTTTCCTTCAGAGGTGTCCAGAATCATTCATTTGTTCTTCTCAGAGTAATAAATGCTGAGGAATCATGATAAAATATGCTACAAATGCAAGGGAACAAAGAAATCAAATTTCAAATGAAATGCACCTCCTACATAGCATTTATTTCACATATTCTGCATCAAAATATTCTTTTATTTTGTCAGAGAGCTTAGCTTTAATGATACCTCAGCTATAATGATAAATTGGTAATTGTCAGGTCACTTATCTGTCAAATGATTTTGCTGATAAATGTAGTCATATTCTTATAAAAAATAATTTCCAAAGAGATAGCTAAAGTGTATTATTCTCTGTCTCCATATCTTCCTTCTCCTTCCTCCAACCCATACTGCGAGGAACCGTTTTATGGGCAATCAGTTTTGTTTCCAAGTAATGTGTGACATGCAAAGTCTTAATATTTAACCTGTAAAGTAATGAAGACAGTAGTAATAACACAGATGGTATCGATTTCAGCTAATGAAGAGAATACCAGTATAATAGTCTAGGACATCTTTTGTTATACTTTAAGACAAATTGGTAAAGATTGAGTGAGCATCTGATACAGGACTTATGCATGCACAGGCAATGTCCAGATGCAAATATATCTACTAGGCATGTGTTATGAAAAGTTTGTCTTGAAAAACTATAATTATAATCAAACTGACTTTCCTTTAAATGACATGTATGTATATCTCAGGACACAAATCTTTTTAAATACACCGTTCATAGAAAATGTCTAGACACAAAAAATGAAAACTAGCCCGAATTCTCATAGTTACAAGCCATATTCTGGCACCCATCAGCCTTGCTGAGCTTCCTAAGTTCTATTTAATTTGGATTCTGATAGAAAACAAAAGAAAAAAAATGTAAGAAACTAAAGTTAGCTCAGGAAGATGTTTGGCCACCATCTCTGAGATGTTGGCTCAAAAATATCTCTGATCATTGTAATCTTCTGATAACTAATGCCAATACCAGTGAGCCCAACATCTTAAATTATATTTTTCTTGAAAGAAATAAATCCCAATCTTCAGAAAAGAGGGTTATTATGATTCTCATTGGTAAATTCATGTCGTTCTCACAGACCAGGTGACCTATGTTCCCGCTATTGCTCTGAAAATTCTTCAAGCATTGTCCTGTGTGGAAAACATAATACTTTGAGCTTTTGTACAGTTCTTTTCTACTGATTGATGGAATTAGGGCTAATAATGCACCTAGGTCACTGCCAGCTAATTTGAAGATATATGCAATTGTTTTGCCCTGTCTTTTTTAGATTGATCAGAACATGTTTAGAGATCCTCTTTTCCTGTGAATGACATCTTATACAGATAGCCAAGCAAAAGCCAACACATCTTAAGGTTCTTAGACTCTTACAGTAGGATATAAAGAAGATCAAATTATGTCAGTGCTATTTCTTTGCACTACTAATTTCTGTAGAAGTATGAATTAAATACTCTGAGATCAGCCTTAGAACTACTTCCAGAAATGGAGACAGAACATAAAAGTGCTGAAAAAGTGGAAGGAGACTAAGCAGAACAGTTCCATGCCCTATAAAAGGATTCAGATGACATATAAAGAGCCGTGCAAATCATAATATTCTTTTCATAATATTGCTCTTCATATCTCCAACCGAATGTGTGTATCTCATATAGTTAATGCAACTGATCTGATACCTAAAGCACTTTAGAAAGCATTGCCCAAAAGCTCTAGAAAAAATAGTGAATGTTATCACAAACTCTTTGGGAAAAAAAATTTACAGACTTTGAATATAAAAACATAAATTACTTGGCAGGTATTTGTAACGTTTTCCATCAAGTTCTTCAAGCACATTTACTCAAGGAATTGGTTTATTTGCAAGGATGTTGCCAGAAATGACTGTGTCAAAAAAATGCACAAAAAATTATACAATATGTCTGGGCAGAAGAAACCATTTGTTGCTACCAAAAAGGGACAGTTCATACATACCCCCCCAACCCCCAACATTTTTTTGGCTCTGTTCTCCACTGATCATCTTGTGGTAGTTCTGGCACTTGTTGGACCCCTCTGTGAGCTGCCTTAGCTCACTATTTTTTTCTGAGTTTTTTGTTTGTTTATTAGTTTGTTCTGTTTAAAGCTATCAAATGAACAAACCACTGGAGAATTTTCTGCAGCTTTAATAAGTTGAAACAGATCAGTGAATGCAGATGCAGAGGAAAGCTGTAACTATACATTCAAAAGCACAGAGAAAGGGTTGGAGAAATAATTGCTTTCAGTTTTGACATAGGTTAAATTTTAATTCTGCTCTCTATCATGTGACTCTTAATCACTCTTATTCACATGCCATACAAAAAATAAAAAGTAGCATTGGAAGTTACTGCCATTTTGAACACTCTTTGCAGAAGCAGAAAGAGTTACTCTTAGAACACATGGCAATCTTGTTGGATCCAGCTTGCAGTGATGGTCTTGTGAACATCTATCAGACCTATGCCTAAATTTAATTCTGCTCTGTCTGCATCATTCAAAACCATATCAACTTGAAAGTAAACATCAGGAATAAAGACTAACTTGCAGAAGGATAGAAGGAGGTACCCCAGTGTCACCTGTAGTCTCTACAGGAGAAGGCTGGCTCAGAAGTGACACATTTTTGACTGAATAGAACATCTGTACACCCATGGCAGGCACATTTTAAACATCAAACTGATTTTAGTTTAAGTGAGTCCCTGCCACCACCACTTCTTGAACTGTGATAAACCCAGATAACCAAATCATTTTCAGTATCAGGAACTCATGATATCACTGCAAGCCTACGAAAAGTGAGTTTTGAAGGGGTTGAAAGAATTTCAGCTCCAATCCTGCATTCATATCCATTAAAAGCAAATAGACAAACTTAAACATTCAAATGAAGATAGGAAAGGAATCCGAACAAAAGCAAGAGCATCAACAGCTTCCCACAACCATATATAGCTCTCTAGAATGATTACATCCTATTTAATTCCACTTCTTGAAGCACTTTTATTGTGTCCTACTATGGGAAAAAAAATGCCTCTTTAATTATTTTTCCACACTTTGTGCCAGTCAGGCCCTCTGTCCTGGATTGAAATCAATGTTAATAGCTTTCAAGACACCAGTATATTTACATTTTTTAAATGATGTCTCTTCTTCCTTCTGCTGACCCAGTTCTCATTTTCATTATACTCAAAATCACATTGATGATCCATTCAGATCTTATCAGTTATTTTAGCTCCTTTCTGCAATAACTAAATTTAATAGTGCTTTGCTGGAACAATTTAATTACTGGGACAAACATTTGAAATTTGTGAACTGAGCTTCAGTGATAGAAAGCAGGTGGTCTCATGGCTGTTAGGATCTAAGTGACAAGCAAACTAAGACAATGAAGATTACTGGGTGGACTCATTACTATAGTTTTACTACTTGAAATTCTTTCTTATCCACCACCTGTAATTTCTATTCTATCTGATAAGCCTACAGTCATTGTAGCATTCTTGTATGTGACTATGTATAGCTGTGGAAAAGGCACATACTTAAGAAATTGTTAGACTAGGAAAGAGGGAAGTGAGCAGAAATAGAAAAGTTGCTTAGAAAGACAGTAAAATGATTCAGGATGTTGAAGGATATGGAGAATATTTATATGGAGAACAGATGTGCAGAGGTTTCTCTATAAGCAGATGATAAAACAAGCACTTCCAGGAACATGGAAGTTAAATAAGCTTGAATTTCTACTGCACTGTAGTTTGTAGTTGGATTTTGTCCTGTGTGCCACACAGAGCGCTATGTTGCTGTCTCTCCCTTTATTGGGGTATCTTTCCTATACTCTACCATCTATAGAAGTCTGATAAAAACTGGATACCTTTGTGGCCTCTAATTCTTTACAAGGTTTGGATGAAATGAACAATTTCAACAGTCAGTAGACAGGGAATAGAAATGAATGGAGATTTCTGGAAATATATAGATCTACATAAAGCATGACTGGAAGCAGGAGGCTTGTTTCCTTAGGTCTAAAATCTTAATCAAGTTTGGGTAGATAATAATATGAGAATTCTTCGGACATTATTTCTCTTTCTCTTCTCCCACAAAACAGAAAATTGAGATAGACAGTCGAAAGGACATATATATATAATGCTGCTTTACATATATATATGTAAAAAAATATTACTGCAAATAAATAATAATTCAAACCAACACTTATTAAACTTGTGATCCTCACTGTTTCAGGAGAAAGACAAGGAAATCCACAGCTCAAAGGAAAATAATACATATTTACAGCTCATAGAATAATGAAAATATTTTTTTTTTCAGATATCAAGCTATGATCCTTCCTGTAGTTTTGCCTACTATATGCTCTTGACTAGGTGGGTTACTCCTATGTTAGCCCTGCCTGATGTGGTAATTACTCTTTCATGTAAAGACAGAGGAAATGTACTTTTTCAATAGCTTCTTCTCCTCAATGAGTGTTGCTGCTTACTATAGCTGTGCATGTAGCTAAAACTCAGGGCCCACCTGTATGGATTTTTTTGATGCTCCATGGAAGGCAACTGTTTTTCAGTTTTTCAAGGCAAGTAATTGAGCTGATCTGATGCCACTTGTGCCTCTAGACCCAAGACTTGCTGAACTTTTTTAGTCCTCCAGCTGATTTTCCCTGGATAGCTGTGCAATGAATCACTTTCCCCAAGAACAGAAATACCCAAATGTAAATCCTGTAGGAGTCTTACAAAACCATTTTGCCATAAACATCAGGCAGAGAAGCAGGAACACTTAATCCCTCAGGGATTTCTCATAAGATTTGCTGCCTACTTCAATACGAATACAGTCCAGAAGAGGAGAAAACAAAATCACTAAAAGACATATTATTACTCCACTGCATCCTTAAAGAAATTATCATTGTTACTCTCACTATCATTTATAGGTAATCTAGCTATGGCCTACCACTCATTTTCACCTGGTATTATTGAAGTGGGAGGGAAAAAATCAAAAAATCAATCTGTTCTGAGCTTCAAGAAGTTTCACAGTTGACACAGGTGAATATAGACAGAATATAGACAGACACAAAGAAACCCTGGGATAGCACTGTCAGCATGTGTATGTATATTGTATGTATATTGTTTAGACTCAACATACAAGATGCATTCTCTTTTGGGCTGTTGTATGTTTGGTATCTGATGGGGGATCATGGAAGACATGCATGACTGTCCATTCAAGACCATGACCATCCATTCAAGACTGATTGAAGAAAAAGTCCACACTTTACAAGCCCATTAAACCTAGCTAAATCATTGCAGCTGGAAAAGCCTAATCAATCTTACTTTTTTTTTTTTCTCCTGGAAATCAGATGCCCACTCGCTCTATTCTGAGGCAAATCCTCAATCAAGGGCTCAACGTAGTCATTAAATTGTGTCTGCTAGATACAGAATGATGATCAGAAAAAAAATTTGATCTTCTTACAATGAAATTTGCAGACCTGCATGAAAATCTTGTCACAAATTCCGTGCATTTACAAAAAATATATGGCATATTTGTAGCTGCTTGTATAATGTTCAGCATTGCTATTGGATAGGAGACGTCCTTGCTTGAGGAGATCGTATACATCAAATTCATGTTGCAAGCCAGCGAAGACGAAGAGGTAATCAAAAGTGCTAATGGTCACAGTAAAAAGTGATAAATCTGGACAAAAGTGGTTTTGGGCAATAAATCCAGCAACCTGCTGGGCCTGGCACAAAGCCACCTGGGACAGGCTGTTTGCCAGCAATTTTGAAGGTTAGCATAAAATGAAGCATCCTCTAAGTTAATAACACTCTTATAATGAATATAATCTTTTACTAGAGCATGAGTACCATGACCAATGAAAAATTAGCCTGCCTGAGTGCATGATCATGTGCGTTAAGAGGGAGACATGGCGAGAGGCAAACAGGATGATTAATGCATCTGCAGGCTGTTATTTTCCCTCCCTTTGGCTTCTCCAGGCCTTATTCAGAAGCTATGTTCTCAGAAGACTGCTTATATCTGAATCTATGGTGTCTCATGATTAGGTTATACCGTTCTATAATGGTGGCATGGGTTTGGATTTGGCCTTACTGTTATCAGATATTGAGACAGAATCGGGAGGTTTTATGCTAAGGGCAATCTGGATAGCAGTGGTACAAAATCAGCATGTATGTTTGTCTAGACTAAAAGATATTAATGGGTTTCCAATACTGAAAGAAGGCTGAGAAATTACTGAAGTTGTCACCTTCATTTTCCAGGATGGAGAATTCCCTGCTAACCACCAGGGGCTACTGAGTATTACACAACCTGCTTAAGGGAGGGAGAAAGTCCTGCCAACATGAGTGTCCACCAGACAAAGAATAGGTACTCATGAGAGTCATTGGATCCCTGTTCCTCAAGGAAGTTTCTCTTAAACTTAATGGCTGGCATGCTCTGGCAGGCTGAATGATTAACATAGGGTTGTAGAGAGTGATTAAGGGAGATAAATTGTTTTTAGTGCCCATTTCTCCCATAATCTAGAAGGATAATGTGTATGCTATGTTTTGCAAGTATGACAATACTAATGCCAATGCAAGGAGGAAGGGTGAGCACAGCTGTGTGAAACTGGAAACAAGGTCTGGTATTGGATCCATGATGATTTCTTATCTCTTTTTTGTTTCACTTCGCATAGTAAAGGCTCAGAACTGTGATTACTTTTTGCACCCAGGTTCAACCCAGAACTAGATCAACTCCTGCCATTTTCTGTATTTTTTTGGAGTTGTCTCTTGAAGTGAATGGCACTTAAGTCTAGACTCTGTTCCAGTTGCAGTCAGGGCCATGAGGGATCTCTAGAGAAATGCAGCAAGCTATATATATGTGTATATATATATATATATATCTCCTTCTGTCCCTCTTTCTGCTTGGTGCTCATGGGCAAAACCTTCTTAGGGATTTGTTTAAATGCTCCATACCTGGGGTAGCAATGGCTTCCAAGCACCCAAGTAGGAGGAGTCATAACATTGTGGAACTCTTTCTGTTTGTGTTTGTTTTTCTCCTAAAATCGTAGTGATTGTTCAGAGACAGCTGGGCAACAGCTTCCTCACACAGGAAGCTCTTTGGAGAAGATTCTATGTTTTCATCCCATCCATGTGGTGTTATGGACTGTTTTTCCTGGACTCAGAGTCTACCATGCTACCAGCTAACATTCTACCAATGGAATAAACATTACTGCAAATGAGAAAACTGTGTATGCTAATGGGTTTGCTTGGATTTGTGAAGAGAGGTTAGGCAAGAGGAGACAGAAATGCTGATTCACTGCAAAACAGTCCCATGTATCACAGCCCTGTGGCGTATGCACTTGCTACCTGGAATACTCTCCTCCCATTAAGAGCTCTCCAGGATACAGCAGCAGATTCTGTGCAGGGTGGATCCTACTACAGCCGTGCCACTAAGTTTCCTTATGACCGTGTGTATTTATAATATTCTGGAGGGCACTCTCATGGGAGTGTTAGTGATGAGAGCAGTTGGGTTTATGCTTCTGGGAATATCTGAGATAAGCCAATGCTGGCACAATGATCAAGGCCTGATTTTCTCTTGTCCATTATATGTATCATTGGCAGATATGGTATGTTGAGCAACCCATATGTTCCCACAATGTTTCAGGAAATGAAATGCAATTAAGAAGGACTTTTAGGCAAACAACAAAAGAGAAGTATATTGGAGCACAATGTGAGAAAGCAACCATTAGAGTGTATCCCCTGGAAATCTTCCCAAAAGCTGCATCTCCCAGCATTTTCAAAGTTATACCTCTGCTCATCCTCTATCTTTCCTTTTTTTTCTTTTTTTTCTTTTTTTTTTTTATCCCAGCCTAATCTAAAGAGGAGGTCAGGAAGATGCCATCTTAGATCCTGAAATTCACAAAATTCCTCTTGTTTTTTTGTTATCTCATGAATCCCAGTCTTCATGTTTCTATCTATCTTTTAAGCTGCAAAGCACAGAATACGAACAGGATTCTTGAGGTCTTAATTAAAGTGTTAAGAGATACAAAGAGCTTCTCTGTGGCAAAGGTTTCAGAGTCATTGGAAATCATTACTCCAGTGACAGATCTGTCAATTCACAGAGTGATTTATAAGTAAATAACAATTACCTACATACCTCTGGCAGCTTTATTTTGCTTTACATGAAAGCCTAGCAAGATCCTTTAATTTAAATGTTATTTCTAAGAGTAGGTCAAAGCCCTTTGCATATGTTTAAGTCAGAATGCCTTGTTGGCATTTTGATACCATAGCTCAGAAGGTGAATGTCTGGAATGGCCAGGAAAAAGTGCTGAAATGGCTCCACATTTTCACCTGGATTTTGCATGAGAGCTGGAGATATATTGATCCATTAGCTTCTGAGAATGCTACAAGTGAAACCAACGGAGAAAAGTAGATAATTCTAATGATACATTTTAAATGGTGCTCATCTACAATGGCAAGAAAAAAAAAAAAGTGGGAAGGAATACAATAGTAGACAAAATAATATGTTTTAGAGCATTTAATCATGTCAGTACCCATGCTAGCCATGGACTCTGTGTTCATACTGCCGCCAACTCTCCCACTACTTTTAATTTTTCTTTTTTACTATCTCCGTTTAAGTAGCAGCTGGAGATCTTTCCATCTTTTGCCTTCTTCCTTGGAGAAGCATGCTGGCAACAAGAGAAATGCCAGTAGCTCAGGTAAGTCAAGCGGCTGAGCTAGCTGCACTTTCTCAGTCCTACCACACATTGAGCTCTCTGCCATTAGGAGGAGGAAGGGAACAGCAGCAGAACTTGATGACCTTTGAGATGAAGGATGAAATAGTCCTTCTTGAAACTAATGTTTAGGATTGCTGCAGACATACAAATGTTGCTATAACATTATAAATATTCACTGATGACTATCAGGGAAAATATTTATGCTATAATATTTATATTATGCTTTAATATTTATAAATAGCCATCATTTATAAATAGCCATCAGCAAAGAAAAGTCAAGCTTTTCTTCAAAGACTAAATTAGACAATTACACCTGGGTTTGTAGTATCATCATGTGATGAGGGACTGGGCTCTAGGTGTGACTCTGTAGCAACCAGATCTTAGTTTGGTTCTGAGAAAGACTAAGTCCATCTTGTGGCAAGGAGGAAATTTCCAACTTTTTTTGTCAACATATTTGGGGATAACTGACTTGTTTGTTTCTTTCCACCATTCACATACATGGATTCTTCCAATAAAACAAGCATTTAGGAAGCTGAACTAGACATAGAAAAGAGTAACCCTGTTTGGAAAACAGTTCTTGAGACAATTCATAGAAGAAGCCTGTTAAATAAGTCATTTATTTAATGTCCACCTCCTCTTGCCCCCTAGCCTTCTTCTTACAGCACAGGTTTCTTTTTTTTTAATATCCTCAATTGGAGCTAGGATGACTGCTTCAGGAGCCTCATTAGCATTCACTTTAGCAGCAGACAATAGGATTTTGCAGCTGCCCTCTCTCTGCAGTATTTACCAAGGCAGATGTAGGAGATGCTACCAGAATGCTAATAAAGCAGAAAGCTGCCACATGAAGCAATCTGAAAGGGAACTTTCATGCCTATGATGTTTCTTTTAAGTCTTGATGTTTCCAAATTGTCATCATTGGTCTTTTCTCTGACTCTATCTGTGTACTTGCTTTGTTCAGCATGGCATTTCTGTACTTGCATTTAGTTCTGTATTTGTATTCATTTCATCCAGCCCCTCTGTATATAGCACTGTTTATCATTCTCTCCTTTTAATTTGGTTAGACAAATTATCACTTGCCTAGAATATGGAGAGATCTACATCTATGCGTAAGAGATTTTCTGGGAAGAAAGCATAAGAAATATTCTATATAGTTATAGTATAGTTCTGCAGTAGAAATTGTGAGTAAGGCTAATTGAATATTTTATAACGAACCTCCCTCTCTGCACCTTTACAGGAAAATAATTGTTTATTTGGAAAAGAAAATTTTCTTGGCAGCGAATAATCTGTTCTGAATAAACTTTCTTTGTAAAGTTTGTATAGATCTCAGGAATATTTCAGATTGGTCCAAATTCAAATTCAAAGTTTGGCTCAGATAGCTGTAGGGAACAGAGACTACCAGTCTTCCCCATTTCAAGCGTATATTCTAGCTGCTGGGGCACAGGGACAAATGTTCTGGCAAAAAAAAAAGAGGCTATCTAAACTATGGGAGAGGTGGCAAGATCCTGGCAGGGACAATGTTCAGTGTGCCCACAAAGGCTGCAGAACATGGATTCTCGTGTCTTCTCGATATTGTGAAATAGGCCTCCTTAGGGTGTCTTATTCTCTGCTTTATTATTAATATTATTATTATTATTTTATTTTCCTCCTAAAAAAAAAGAAAGACTCAAATAGCCTTTAAATTCTTCATTTTGCCCCAGGAAAGAGGAATAAAGGACATTTTTTTTTCCCATCAAGGAAAAATAATTTCCTAGTGTTCCTATCATTTTGTATCATTTTGATTTTCTTCCTATCAATTTCTGTCATTTTCTACATGTTAGCAATCAGACTCATATGATCCCAGATGAAAGAACAAATTAAAGGACTGTTTCCTTCTACTTCAGCTTATCAGCTCTGTTGTGAAACTGGAGGTAGTCTCACAGGACATAAACATATAAAGTTTAAATTTATTCAAGTAGGAACTCCCTTTTGTCTTATCTATATACACAAAGCATTGTACAGTGAGACCCACATCTGTGACTGAAGCCTGAAGGCAGTATTCCTGTAGACAGAAGAAATACATTTTAAATAAGGGAAAGAGATGCTTCAGTGAAAGCGAAACTATCTTAAACGTAGAATGCAGGAGCAAATATTCAGTATAGCTATTACATAAATAAAAGTGTGAAGATAAGGAACACTACTTTCAGTACTCTTTCTTACAAGATTTAATAATTGAAAAATTGCCTTTAAGATTTCACAGAATAAAGCTATAGAACCTTTTATCTGAATGAGAAAAGAGAAAAATGAGAAAAACTTAAAGTTTGTTCTCCTGGGAATAGTTAAGGCTCACATTCCTATCTACGCCTGTTCTAACAGATGAATTTCAGAAAGTGAAAGTGCAACACAATTTCTACAGTTTATTTATAAGAAGAGGCCACAGTGAGAAATGCACAAGAACATCACATGTTCTCAGTGAACTCTCCTGGTGAGAGTATATATCTCTTGAAGGTCATTGTGGGGCTCTCAATGTCCAACAGTGAATTCTCCAGCAGTACGATTAGTATTTAGTTCCAGTATATCATCCATATTTGGCTTTTTCTTATTTCTGAGTGACTCTTTTCATACTAATTATTCAATTATCAGATGGTAAACATATTTGGAACAGATTTCTTCAGTGACAGACTCCCTAGAAAATGTTAAAAGTTAGAGATCAATGATTTTATTTTCTGATAGCAAAGTCAAAGTAATTAAGCTGTTATATATTGGAAGAATCTCCATGTAAGTCATTGGTGATAAAATAAAAATGAGGAAAGAGAAGAATTAAGTAGGACAAACATCAGGTTCATCTAGGTGTAAACTTTCCCAAGACACTCACCTTGGTGAACTGGACAACCTTCCAAGATTACAACTGCTACTGAAAGGAAAACAGTGTCATTTAACCTGTACTATTCCTCTTGGCTTTTTTGTTATCTCATGAGTCCCAGTCTTCATGTTTCTATCTGTCTTTTAAGCTGCAAAGCACAGAATACGAACAGGATTCTTGAGGTCTTAATTAAAGCGTTAGAGATACAAAGAGCTTCTCTGTGGCAAAGGACAAACATCAGGTTCATCTAGATGTGAACTTTCCCAAGACACTCATCCTGGTGAACTGGACAACCTTCCAAGATTACAACTGCTACTGAAAGGAAAACAGTGTCATTTAACCTGTACTATGCTCTATGTGATTTCAGCAGAAAACTTCAGTATTCACTTTCTGAAAGTGAATACTTAGAATCAGCATTCAGTTCTGGAAAAAAGTGCTAAACCCAAATTTATCCAAATCCATCACTCCTATCTGAGTAGATCAGATTTTAAAAATCTTTTGGCTACACTTGGATAGTTAATCATGCCAATTAAAACTCATTGAACTGAAGTGAAATGAAAAAAAATGGATCACTGGTTGCAAGCCAGATGCTAGTGTGCAGGCATCCACTTCAAATAAAGCATAATATTTTGGCATCGTGTCATGTTTGTCTCGTATGAACACAATCCTGTCAAAAGCAGCCAGCTTACCCCTTATTTCAATCACAGGAACGTTAAAGTGAAAGCAAACAAAAAGCAATTCCCTTCCAAGTTTGAAGATATTACTCCTTTCAAGATGATATAACCCCAAATCCTCTAAAATTAATATGCGACTTTCTATTGCTTTCAGTGTAGTTTGCTGCACCCATTATTATATGTAGACCTTCTAAACAGAAGCACACCACAGTCTATGCATGTTTTTCAGTGAGCTAATCACTTGTATATCCAGATAAGCAAGATGAGCAGGTCACAAGACATGGTTACTTCCAATGAGTTATGATAAATTATACCTGTAAATACCCCTATAGAGGCACAATTCCCATGTAGATGTGGTCTGGTATGCCCACCTGGACAAATATAACATTTGACATAGATGAAGAGCTGACAGAGTGGTTATCTATAGAGAGATACAGAACAGCACATTTTACAGTTTGCTGCAATTGCCTGCCTTTTCTAATACTGTCAAGTTCAGTTTAGAGAGAAAGAGTATAAGCCTTTTTTAGGAGGAATTTTCTCTGAGAAATCTCCACCACAGAAAAAAAGAAAAAAAAAGAGAGAGAGAAAAAGAAAAGAAAAGAAAAGAAAAGAAAAGAAAAGAAAAGAAAAGAAAAGAAAAGGGCTGTTATAAAGGTCCCAGATTATGATCTTTAACCTGCTTTGTAATTGAAAGTAATTTAAAAATTAACTAAGGTACTGTGAAAGAACAAATAAAAGTTTTAATTGATATTTCAATTGTAAAAAATGAACTCAAAAAATAAGATGTTATAATGGGTTGTACAGATTTAAAATAAAAAGAAGGAATTTGGAAGAACTTTACCTGTTTGCTACCAAACTTCCATGGCAAGAATAGAATTTTTTTAAGTTACTGTCTTCTGGGAAATGTTATGCAGGGAATTTTGAGCACTAACAGTACTTCTGGCATTACATATCTGGGAGTTGCAATGGTCAGCATCAAATTCACTTACCACTAAGTTAGCTACAAGTGGCCTTGCTTGAACCAAGTTCATTTCCACTTACTCCTCATTGACCCCGGTGCAGCGGCAACACCCTCACAAGTGTATTTAATAGTTTTGCTGGTGTGAGAACAAAATTTGAATCAAAGAAGAAACTTGAATCAAAGAAAAAGCACCCATTCCATCATCCCTAACCACAAAAAAAGTTGTAGTGACCTAATAAGATCATACTTAAGATCATATCCTAAGGAAACAGTCAGAAATAACCTCACTATGAATGTATTGACAACTTCATTAAATACCTTTGTTTCTGACCTTCCCAGTTGCCACACAGGTGTTTTTCTGTTTCAGCTATCATCATAAACTCAGTTTCTTTGTACTCAAAATAAAAAATAACATGTGGTAAACTTGTTGTATTTACTAAGCCATGTTCAGGAGTGTAATAGATATTGGTTGTTTTTCGTAGAAGGTTGTATTCATTTGCTATAGCCAGTGTTTCAGCTTTCTAATTTGATTTCCAGTGGTCAATGAGAGGAAACCAACCACTGGGGGCCTGAACAGGGAGGGTAATTATTCATCATCCCAGAGGCAACTCAGTGAAAAGAAAACAAGTATGCAGTATATAGGACAGAAGAGGAAAAAGATGAATCCATCTTCTAGAGGAAGGTTATCAAAATATACAACATTTTCCCATAGATTCATCTTTTGAATTTTGATACCAAAAAGAACCCCAAACAAAAAACAACAACAAAAACAATAAATACACTGTTTCACTGAGTAAGACAAGTAACAAAATTTAATTTCATTGGGTCTTTTCAGTGTGTTCTCTGGGGCTAAGTAGGGGAAGAATTGTGTGTAGGTGGGATATAACAGCCACAGAGGACATTAAAGTACCTGCCATAGATACTGTTCTATTAACTGGTGTCTTAACTGCTTATGCTACTTGCTAGAATTTACAAGCAAAATGTTTCCCCCGGCTAAGTGGTCCATTAGCTGATCAGAAATTCCCAAATGCTTTTGTGGCTTGGAGAGGTGAAGAAAAAGATTTTTCTGTCCCTATAACTTGCAGACAAGATGAGATTGTGAATAGGATCATCTTCTTATTATACATCTCACTGCTGTAGTGCCTGCAAGCCAGCTGGCCTTGAGGCATTTCTCAGGCCAAGACAAGTAAAGAGAGCACAGACTCTGAGAAGGCTTTCGGTAGGAAAGACAGTGTGAAAGAAACAGGAAGAAAAAGACAAATATGAACTGTCTTCTTACTAATGAGAAGAGCAGGACATGAAGCTGAATTCCCTGAAAATGAGTTTGTGGGTATTCCTAATGCTATTATTTTAATGGATTGGAGCCTATAGAGACTGCACTAATGTATTGATACTTCAGAGAAACAGGGAAACAGTTTTAGATTTCATTTGCTTAATGGTTGATAGATTAACTGAGTTCCAGACAGATCTGAACATTGGTCAGTAAACTTTCATTCTATCACCTTGACAGTAGCATCTGTCCCTTTGGAGATGGCAATGGACAGCTGACACCAAAGTCAGATCTCAACAACTGTAGGAAGTGTAGGAATTAGCACCATGGTGGGAAGCACAGCAAGGAATAAACACGAGAGAGAAAGTTATAACTGGTAAAAAGAAAATGTGTCACACAGGTAAGTGAGTGATTTAAAATAGCTGGAATCTGTTTAAAGGCAAGGCCACTTCACTGTTAACTTAGTTATTTCATTGACTACATTTTTTTCCTACTACTCACAAAAGCAGGTCACTTATGGCCCAAGTTAAAGCACAATAAAATCAACAATAGCCTAGTCCTCACAAACTCCTTCAGCACCGACACATCTTTATTCCAGTGTACCAGAGCAGCAATAATATTATTAAGCCAAGTATGCAAATGACTTTCTTCACCTGCCATTTCCTTTCAACCATAGTCATATTCTTGTCCACCTTACGAATTTGGAGAAGGTTAATGAGATAATTATTTAGGACGTGCATTAACTTTAGCTATTTAGTTGTTAATGTCAAGTTTTTCACATTATACTAGCCATACTTAGTAATTCTATGTGTTAACAATATCAGATTTCTTAACCTTGCACAGCAATAAAAATTGTATGTTCAAAGCTATAAATTTTTACATGTGAAAAATGCATTCTATAGTATTATCTTTCTGTAGTACTATCCTGAAACATAAACTGTTATTAAAATGTTCATGATTGTATTGAAATACAAAACCAAAGGTAATTTATTTACTATATGAAGATATTTACTGCAATCTATGACATTTCATCCATACCAGTATATTAAGTGCTATAGATGGAATAAGTCGGGCTGAGGAGTTTATCAGTGTGTTAAATTAGGATGAAAGAAATTGCTTTATAGAAGAGACATTTTTGCAACTGGGGAGGAAACATGGCTAATGAGAGTTTGTTTCTGTTTCAGAGGTATCTAAAGGTATCACCAGATGGAGACTGAGATCGTAAGTGCACACTATGAGGATATCAGCAAAAACAGCAACTTAAGGTATTCCCTTGTCTCCTTGACATATCTGTACTCTCCTTGACATATCTGTACTAATACAGTTGTTCACCTGCTTATGTGCAAGCTTTATTAAGAAACGGGTTGAATGAAAAATAACCCCCTTTTTAAAAAAAAAGAAAAAATAATCATGTAGAGACTGCCATTTAATGAAAAAAAATGTTGCCAGGTCTACTTCAAATTAGCAGGTGTTATATCAGCTCAAATGTTGTCTTTCCTCCCACAGCTGACATAAGAGCAGAAAGCCAGCTCCAACTCCATGTCAGTGTTTAGGTTGTTTTAACAAAATTGTGACTACCTCCCTTCTTACTGACCAGAACCATGGCTTAAACTCACAATTTAGGAATGCATGAAAACTTGAGGTGAGAGGGTAGTAAGAGAAAGCAGGAAGATTTTACCTCTCAACACCCCACTGATCACATGAATGAGATTAAATTTGTTAGTGACAAGCAAACTGTGCTTAGGTGATGGATCATTTACATTTGTGAGGTCGTCTTAAGCACTTAGATACTTAAAATGTATTAAATTAAGAAAAGAAAAAAAAAAAAAAACAGCTGAGTTTCTGGATGTGTTTGCCAGCCCTGTCCTTGTCGTGCTTGTTAGTCAACAAGCAGCAACAACAAACTTCTCTCTGAAATTCCAGTGGAGATGTTTGTATTAATATTATCGACAGATGGGAAAAGACAGGCGAACTCCAAACCATGTGTAAACTCCTTACCTGTCTGTAAAACTTGGCAAAGAGAGCTCTGTCAAAGACAGGTGCTGTACTGAAGTGCATAACTGCTCTTTTTGTTTGTATGTGCCAGGTTCAAGCATACAAATGCAGAATTCAGAGGTTTTAAATATGCTCTCAAGTTCAAGAAGCAGGTTTTATAAGGTCACATATTCTGAAATATGTGACAGCGTCTGGGAAGATGCAGAAAAGACATCTGACCCTATAATTATTCACTGAAGATGAAGGCTTAGTGGCAGCTCTTGCAATCATCTTTGGACTACCATGGATGTAATCAAAGGGCCTGATCCTTCATATCAAAAATATTTACAGTTAATGAGCAGCAAACAGAATCTTGCAGATTTTCATGTTGCCTGCCTGCAGCATGGGTCCTGGGACATGTGCAGAAGTGGTTTGTATTTGTAGCAACAGCAGCACGTTCAGGTTGCTTTGTGTAATACTCTTGTATGCATCTCACCTTTATGGCTTCAAAGTCAATATCTGGCACTGTAGTCAGAGGTGCATCAGTCTTTGTTCAAGCTCAGGTTGTATCCTCTTCATGCCTCACTTGAACTTTCCTTCCTCTCCTCCCACTTGTTTTGCCATTTGCAGTAAAGCATCATTAATCCTGTAGGTCTCATATTTGAAAGGATCCGATGGCAGATGCTGGTGGAAAAAAAAAGAATAAAAGAAAAAAAAAATGTTTAAAAGTTTTTTTCAGTCATCTCTGAAGGAATCTTGGGACTGCCCTAATTGGAGACGCAGAAGTGGATAAAAATTCTCTGAAATATCTGCAGGAATAATGTGATAAAACTTCTAAGCTCTAAAGAATTATTTTTCTTCACATCTTCTTTAAGAAACTCAAAGAAAATTTCATATTGCCAGTATAATCAAAACTTTCCTGTTTTCAAAAAAGCCTTTCAAAGTCTTTTGACCAAGGACAAGGTCCTTGGTCCTTGGTTGACAAGGAACCAAAGGAAACTCATGAAAAGTAAGGGCTTGCAATTTTTCAGTCTGAGATTTTATGAAGATGATATATAGGTGGGCTGCAATGCTTGATCCTCTTATAAATTCCTGGCTGACCAGAGGATGGCTTTGTCCTGCATTCCCTCTAGCTTTATTTGACTAAGCTGAGAACTGAAGGTGAGAGTAAATAAGGGCTTCAAGTTTTAGCCCAATGTATTTTGTTTTCTGCTACATCATTTTGAGTTTGGACTCAGCAAGAGAACAATTGCCTATTGATTAGCAGATATCTGCTATAGAGGATTCAATAGATGCTTTTGCATATGTTGAGTCCTATATGCAGAAAACTGAGGTAAGAGAAAAGGAATTACCTCTGCTTTTTCCTGTACAGTGTTTCAAAATTTTCTCAAAAGAAAACATATCCTTGCACATTAAACTACCTTGAGTTTCAGCAATGAAAATAAAAGAAAATAAAAATTAAAATATACCAAATAAACAATGTTAAACAAACAACACTGTTTAGTGAAATCAGTTTTTAGCAGGCATATTTTGTGCTAAACAGCATTTGGAAAAGTACCCTTTTGGCTTTAAAATATTTCCGAACCAAATAGGCAAGCAAGGAAAAAATGTGGATAAAAGAAGTCTCCTTATCATCATTTAAAAACAGTGGACTGATGTGAGGAAGTAGGAGGCAACTTGCTTCAGGTTTTAGGGAAAATGATCAGAAAAGATGAAAAAGTAATTCTCTCACATCCACTGTGAAATAAATATCAAAAACACAGAGAAAGAATATGAGAGCTCTTTCAGACAGTATTGTAAAGGTGTATAATGTCAGTAAGTGAATAAAACTAAGTGAATAAACTTAAATGAATAGAAAATGAATAAATTTCAATGAATCATGTCACAAATTGTCTATAGTATTTTTCATTAAGTATTTTTAAATAGCTTGTATGAATAACCATCGATCAGAAGTCATTTCATGAAAAAGACTGCAGTGATATGAAATTTGGGATTAAACAGTTATCTTTCAGGATAGTGTTGTTCCTTTGAGCATGACATGAGCAATACTTCATTCTTGAATATTTTTTGATGTGTGTAAAACTACATGTGACTGTTGTTTGAAATGCTACCATAATCCCAGATCTATGTAACCTGGAATATCTAAATGAGAAAAGAAACTAGTGATCACATTCCTTCCTCTACCTTCCCCTCTATAGGCTTACCTACCTTCCTCTATAGGCTTAATAAGTTCTTCAGTTAAAAATAACCAAGATTTGATGTTGGTGATGAAGAGAAGTAGCCTCTGGAACACCACAGGTATCCTTGGGAAATATGGACAAAACTGTTG